>CAJQUW010014178.1:207500-507177 GCA_907163375.1 Prostheceraeus crozeri | reverse complement strand
CCGCATCTTGGTTTTGGTCATGGACTACATCTAACGTCAATTGCTACTGCAAATGTTAGAAAAGTTTATTCAAATCGAATCAACAAATTTCATTATAGATTTAAAATATTTGATGAAGATGTTGTAGAATGCGAAGAACGCATCATTTTGAAAAAGCGTGGTGTTCAACCTTTATCACTTATTGAGTTAGTAAAACGATGGAATGAGACTGTGGGTAAGAAGTATGGAGAAAAAATTATGGCGGACAAAAATAAGTTGGTTATTCAGAAATATAATGACAAACTTACAGTTTATTTCTCTCCATCCTTGCGTCATTTTGTAAGACATTATACACCTATTATTGGAAGCGGTGTGGTGTATGCTTCTCATGAATATCACACTAAAGCTGATTCAGTTAATGATGAATGGTGGGTGGACATCTATGGCGATCGCATCAAGAAAATTTACCAGTCTTATGAAGAATCTAAAGTTGCTATCAATATAATGCCGCGTCTATATCATACAGTTGAAAGCTTCATTCATGTAGTAAATCCTTATATACAACAGAAGTTGAAGCATGTGATGAAAAGTAAATATGATGTAAAGACACACCACATTTCGTTTTCAATTGAAAATCAACGCGTTGTTCTGAAACTGGGTGATGACATTCAATGTCAATTGAGTAAAAATTTGAAAAAAACTCTTTGGTTTTTCAATGCTACAAACAGTGTTTGCTGCTGCGCATACGATTGGTATAGAAACACCAATGACACTTGATAAACATGAACAGCACCTTTACATTCAAAGTGATTTGATTCTACCTATTTCTGTTGGTGAGAAAAAAGAATACATTTTACGTGATTTCATTCATGATAAAGACGCTTCATATGGAATAGTCGAGAAGATGTTTGAATCTATTTTCTATCATCCCGTCGTCAAACAAACTATACCCTCTATTGCTATCAAAATTACCAATGGTTTACAAGAGTGCATCCATGTGAAAGATACTAAATCCCTCATAACGTTAGTGTTTCGGAAAACAAAGTGAAGTCATTGTGATATGTTTATTGAAATATGTACATGAATGTGAAGCAATAGACTTTATACAAAATCCAATGAAAAAAATATACATGAGCGCACTTCAATAAACATTGTTATATACAAAAAGTCTTTTTACTTCGTGAAGGGTGGAAATATACAGGGATAGGAAAAATGTCTTTCAGTGGAAAAGTCATCACATGGGGAATGTACAGATGTGGACACATATTCACAAGGAAAAAACAATCTCATGCGATACATAAAACAACAATGTTTATCTACAGAAATCAACATCAAAATACTAAGTTAAGGATGATTATGCTAAGACGTCTCCTGAATGTGGTAGTGTGAGTTTAATTCTTTTGGGTGGTGGTATGTTTGTGTCAGGATGTCCATGTGGAAGAGATATGTTGTGTTCTAACCAGCACCTCTTATCCTCCCATGCTGAAAGCGCCCGTTTCCTAAAAGTATGAGTTTTGATCTCATGCGACTTAGATTTTAAGATTGTCATATTGACAAACGTTATATTTTTATTTCTATAGGCTTTCCTGAAATTCTTATGTTTCATATTTTGCACAATGGATTTTGATATGCCTTTAGCGCGCTTAATGCTATCATCACTATCCTTTAATTTCATAGAATACATTTTTGGACGGAGGAGAATCATTTCATCTATTTCCTTCCCTGCTGTCTCATCCTTAAAGCAGCCAAGTTTTGCCTTATTTTTGATGGAGTAGAGTGGATGATCAGCAGGATAATTTGATGTATCAAAATATCTTTCCAAAGATTTTCCTACTTCATTGAAATTTAAATCTTTTTGAGTGGTAATACCTAAGAAGAAACTATCTGTATCACCACCCAACAAACGAACCTCTTTTACGAGAGGACATGGTTTTAGTATTTTATAAAAGAGTTGGTACATTTCAAGCTTAGAATAATCTAGTACAGCTTGACCAATATAGATGGGTTTGCACAACTCAACTTCAGATTTTATCATTTTAACACCTATAAGGTCCTCATCGATAATGTCTCTATCGATGAATAGAGGTGATGAGGTCAATTTGTGATACTTTTGATCATCATTAACTAGTTTGTAGTTTACGCGCTTTCTAACATCCTCCATCGTCTTACCAAATAGACT
This sequence comes from Prostheceraeus crozeri, assembly GCA_907163375.1. NCBI lineage: Eukaryota > Metazoa > Platyhelminthes > Polycladida > Euryleptidae > Prostheceraeus > Prostheceraeus crozeri. The sequence continues at coordinate 505,019 of CAJQUW010014178.1, read as the reverse complement.
GTTGTTCTTATATTTATAAAAATCTTTTTCAAAGTTATTTTGGGCTAGTGCACGTTTCTGGCTGTTGCTATCAATATATGGCTTGAGGAAGGCTTTCTGTCTAAATTTAATAATGCGGTGAACTCTTTTTAAAATCATACCCATTTCTAAATAAAATTTTAAGATGCTAAAGTGGACTAGATAGTTTTCTTTATCATACTGGGTGAGTAAAAGTTTGCGACAAGGCTTATAGTCGGGTTGTCCACATGATTCTAAATCTTTATGAAATTGTTTCATAAAGTCGGAAAACATATCTTTACTCACTTCACCTGATTCGGGTGCGAGTGGAAAATCTACGGTTTTATGTTTAATATTATTTGGATAGATTAGATCTATCTCAAAATAATATCCCCAATCACCTTCATCTGGAATTGCTAGTATGTTAGAAGGGTTGGAGAAATGTTGAATATCACTATCATCTAACCAGCTAAACTCAGAGTGAGGTAGCGGTTTGGATAATGAACTACCATACAAATTATTTTGGTCATAATACTTCAGATGAGTCTGGTCATTGCCTACTGTTTCAGATTTTAACCTATGTTTATTTACAAATGTGAGACCACCGCGAATTCCTCGCTCAAATAAATTATACATCTCTGGATCTTGTAAGAGATGAATGGTCTCACCAGTCATTTTAAAAGCAGACTTAAATGACATGGCTGGCAGACTGACAAAGTGGACGGGATCTAACTTATCTTCTTCTAATGCCACTCGTCGAAACTCCTGAAATACATCAGCCAGCAAAAATACATCTAACTTAAGGTAGGCAATCATATATTCGCCAAATGTATGGCAGTCAAATTTTATCCATGCATCTTGTGCATGATCATAATCTTCGGTCTTACATTCTGCGCCGGTCAAATCATTTTTAAATTTATCTATGGGCGGAAGAGAAGTCTCGCCGAGTTTACTAATCGCATCAAAATATGCATATGGAAAGACTCCTTTCCGTGTGATGACTTCATCGGTTAGATTTGGGTATTGTTTCTTAAGATTTTGTGTTAGTGGAAGAGACTTTAGATTTTGCACGAGAGAGGCCAGTGATGCAGTCATAAATTGGTAGGAATCTAAAAATTTTATATCAAAATAGACCGTCTTATTTTCTTTAGTTTTATCGACAGGCACTTTTGCTGTCATGGCCATAAACTTGTCTCTCGTTTGCGCTATTACATCAAGCTTCCACTCTTTCATTTGACCTAAACCTCCTTTTATTATCATATGGCTGTCGTAGCCCTTGAAATTATGGAAAATGACGGGTAATGTACGCCGTTTCATCCTAAGTGAAAAATTGCATTTTGAACAGAGTGCGTTTCTAAATTTAGCAGTGATGTGATCATGGTCGCGCACTTTCTTAATCTTATCATCGTCAAATGTTTTCCTACATTTGGGGCAAATGTTGCAACTATCAAATTTTGCTTGATCATCTGCTGTCATATGCAATGATCTGCGATAGAGTTCACCATCATGTTTTTGTTGAAATTTTACAGCCTGTTCGAGGAATTGTAGGAATTGGTAAATACAATCCTCACCTTGCCAGACGCGCATTTTATTTTGCCTACCCCTAAAGTGATCATGCCATACTTCATAGCAGGAAATGGCTGCTGGTCGATGGATGTTATCATCGATATAACATTCGATGTCAGCATAGATGACACGAAGAGGACTTAATTCATCACCATTCTCTCTATATGAAAACTCCTTATCTTTGGGCATGCGCTCCATTTGCAGTTTACCTCGCTTACACCATTCGTAATGAGTTTCAAATTTAGTTTTCCTCCTAAAGTGGCGAATACATCTGTCGCAGTAATATAACTCTCTACTAGAGTTTTCTAAGTGGTTGTATAAGCGAGAGATTTTGGGAATACCGCAGTAGTGCCATTCCTCACTATCATCCTGTTTTACTAATAACAGGTTTACTGTACGTTCATAACAACTCGAACGCGAGTTGTAGCGCACACCCTTCAATCCTTTTTCCCAAACATGGAGAACTATTTTGATGTTGTTCAATTTTTCAAATTTTTCTATATCTTTAATTTTCATATCGTCACTATTACAGTCATCGAAGTTTAATTCATTCTCCCACTGTTGATACTTACTCTTGCGGTATCGACTATTCTGCACATCATTATAGTGGAGAATGGAGAGGACGGCATACTTAAAACATTGCGATTCGCAATCTACAGAAATGACTGCTGCTTTATTTCTTAAATTTTTCGGAAGTTTAAAGGAGCCTCGACCACTATGATTTCCTAATAAACTGATTTTAATCATGGCGGTCTCAATACCATCAAAAACGAGTCCACTATCACGCTCGTTAAATTTATCTATATTTAATTTTAACCCTTGGATATGAAAATTTATCCAAGACTCACAGTCTACAACTTCGGTTGCAGGAGAGGAGGGTATATGAAACTCCAACCTCTCTATTATTTGTCCAGTATGGTGGTCGATTTTTACATATTTTATTTTAAGATAGATGAGCGCCTTCATCCTAAAATTGTCTAAATTGTTGAAGAGCGCTTCTATCAATGATGAATTTTGATGAAACCATTCCTCAAAGTTAGCAATGGTTTCTGAGGAGTCCATCTGGTAGTTCCTCACTAAATTATTTATGGACACTTCAGTGAGTCGGATAGAGGAGGTACCGTTGGTGTAGGTATCGTTCGCGTGTGTATGTTGAAGTCTGTGCGAAGATAGTTCAAAACGTGTCTCGAAAGACTGAGCGCACAAGTCGCAAGAAAAGGAGACATCGTTAACAGAATCATCCCTACCTTCGGAGATTGATGCCGGCTTAGGTCGACAAACACCTCGCTTGATGTGTCGGGTGAGATCACGCTTCCTCGTGAAGATGTGTCCACAGTCAGCACATTGCCGATCGTCGCATTCCCGCGACAATGTTGATATGGACTCGCACGAGATGGAACTGGTATCACCTGAAAGAGAAATCATTCTTTCATCTCTGTTCAAGTGTCAGTATATTGTTACAACCTACCTTGACTCAACAACTCTAAACTTTCCTTGAGAAGGGAGGGTGTTGGTGATGAAGTTGATGCCTGAAATTGAGGAAGATGCTATTAGCCACACGTTTGAGGGAGATGAGAGAGGAAATTTTCAACTTACCATTTGAACGAAATTATGTTTAAGCTTGATACTTGAACAAGATAGAGACTTCACTCAAATTTGGAATTCACTAAAGAGCAGTTCACTTGTACGCCTCAAATACAGAATTCGCTAGACAACAGTTCACTTATGCGTCTCAAAGACAGAGTGAAATGATACGGATGTCACTTTGCTTATATACTTTCATTCTCTTCATTCATTGGATGTTCATTCTGATTGGTTGCTTGTTGATACTTAAGAATTAGAAAACATTTCAAAGTCATTATTCACAGTCAACATGACAAGCCCTCCGACAACATCAAACACAAAATTCTCTTCTCCATGCTCAACACCAAAGGCGCTCGTTACACCAAACGCTCCAAGAAAGGCGAAGGTGGAGAAGGTGTACCAACTGGACAATATCAGGAAGTTATCATTACCAGCGGATGAGGAAGAGGAGAGTGTATGTGAGAAGGAGTGTCCCGACTTAACAGGCGTGAGGTGGAAGTATCTCCAGTACGATACTGACGATGTGATGGAGATCACCAGCACGAAATTCCTCCACCAATTATGGGAGTGGTACACCCCTAACTCCCAGCCACGAACTATGGCAGAGTGGGAGTATATTGATAAAGTGAGGCTCGCAGTGGAAGAACGATTAAAGCAACTGAACTGTTTTTGTTATCTATGTGAAGCCAGACTCTGGGACGATATTGACGATGAAGACCTTTTGAAATACATGCCATAATAAATTTTTATTTCGTATTATCTTTGCTTTCATACTGACGTACTTGAATGGGGCTTCAGTGGATGATTTAACCATGTATACATTTTCATTTGGAAATAGTAGCACGCTTAGTCTAACTTGTAAATCTTAAAACATTTCATATGGACGATGATGATAGATGAAATAGTATCAAATAAAATTAAGATAGCTTACACTTCTGATACAGGGATAGCAATCGACTGCGATCCATGTGTAAAGAGCTTGTTAGACTACGGATGGGGTTAAGTGGATGATTTAACCATGTATACATTTTCATTTGGAAATAGTAGCACGCTTAGTCTAACTTGTAAATCTTAAAACATTTCATATGGACGATGATGATAGATGAAATAGTGTCAAATAAAATTAAGATAGCTTACACTTCTGATACAGGGATAGCAATCGACTGCGATCCATGTGTAAAGAGCTTGTTAGACTACGGATGGGGTTAAGTGGATGATTTAACCATGTATACATTTTCATTTGGAAATAGTAGCACGCTTAGTCTAACTTGTAAATCTTAAAACATTTCATATGGACGATGATGATAGATGAAATAGTGTCAAATAAAATTAAGATAGCTTACACTTCTGATACAGGGATAGCAATCGACTGCGATCCATGTGTAAAGAGTTTGTTAGACTACGGAAGAGAGAAGTGTGTTATGTTGCGTGTGGCGCGTGAGTGTCCTCCCATTTCATTCCATTCATTATTTTTCTTCCCCTCTGCATTCCATATCCGAGGATATGTGGCGGGCTTGGGACCGCTTTAGCTGCATTAGAAGGTTGGCCCTTAAAAGAGCCCATGGGTCGTTCTCCGTCCACCGACACTCCTCTCACTTCTGCAAAAACTCTGAAAGAAAAAGAATAGGAGATTAGATGAGCTACAAAAATGATCATGTTGAGGAAGCTTACTGGGAACTTTCTTCCGAACTTTTCGGACGACGAAGTCTTCAAGCTGGCCGGTAACGTCCATACTCATGTGGAGACATCGGACTCCGTCGCCCTCATAACACTGCTGTGTCACGTTGGGATCATCCGTGATGGTTGGGGCGTCGCATACATTGTTCTCAAAGAGGGGAAGATGGACTTCATACACTCTCCTTTTTCGACACTTCAAACGCTCATGCAGTCGCTCCACTTCACCCGTCAACCTCTTATTAATAACCTTCACCTCCTCCGTCTCCTTCACCACGCTTCGCATCCGCTCTATCTCTTCATCCTTCCTCGACACACTCGCCTGCAAACTCTCCACCAAACCTGCCTTCCTCATCAACTCGCTCCTTTCCGCCATCCATTCCTTCTCCTTCTTTCTCAAGCTCTCCAACTCTTCCCTTGTTGCCCTATACCCCTCAACCTTCACCTTCAGCTCTTCATTCTCCTTCAAAACTTTTCTATTATTACTTTCCAAAGCCATCACACGATCCTTCATTCTCACAAATACCTCCGTGTCATACGCCTCTTGCTGCCGTGGCGATGACGCTGCCATCGGCTTAGCCACTTCCTCCCCCTCCCACTCTTCCTTCAAATCCGCTATGTCCCCAAACAAATCTTCCATCACCGCATCCAAATCAACATCATCCTTCTTCTTCATATTCGCTCTCAACTCAACTTCCTCATTCGAACTCCCATCACTCGAACTCCCCTCACTCGCATTCCTCACCACTTTCTCCCCAATCACGTCCTGTATCGTTGCCACCGCCTTTGTCACCTCTTCCCTCTCCAACAACTCTCCCTCAAACCATGCCTTGAACCCCTTCTCTCCGATGTTCCCACTCTCACACTGCAAATGCACCTTCATAAATTCCTTCTCATCCCCCATCACACATTTCCGACAAGACACACACAACCTCAACATCACTTTCCTCTCATGGCCCATCGTCCCTCTTTTTCTTTTAAATGTTTCTTGAGTTCGCTACCTCTAGCAATCTTGCCACAACTGCACTTGCCCACTAGCATCTTGGCGTTACTCGCTTTCGTCATGATAATTCTGTAAAGATAGAGTAAAATTTGATAGCAAGTGTTTATAGGATACTACTTGCTGATATGCATTGAAAGACTAAGTCACCAAACATTTGATAGCAAGTCAGCAACCGTTTGGGTGTTAAGCTCTTGAATCCGTTACAGGCATTACTCAGAGGGGATCTTATCCCAGCTCCAAGGCCTCGACCCACAAATCCAACCTCGATCGGACAGAGCGTGCGTCATATCACTGTGTTGGTATCCGGGCCCCAGTTTTGACATGAAAACCGGTGGAGTTATTTACAAGAGGAAACGACCCAAGTCACAGAGACTCATAAACGACTGCTTTTTATTCAAAAACTTTAATTATTATCATTAAATATGAATTTAAATTTTCAGTATTTTAGTACTACTCATAAAACGTTTATAAGTAGTCTGTCACCTTCAGCATAGCAAACGCTGTCGAATGTTTTTTGAATCAAGTCTAAAGGACTTGTAGAAGCAAAGTTATAGCCGTTTGAAGATTTCGGCCTACTATCATCAAATGGTCAGTCATGCTATACTGACTAACCTATAAGTCTGACACCTTAGCTGATATCAGCAATGTAAAGTCAGAAGTCCGATATCGGACCTCAAGAGAAACGACTTACCTGTAGTCAGTTTCTCAACTTAGTGAAATTCCTCTCCCGATCCCGTTCTTATATACCCTGTGAATATGCAATCGATAAGAGGGGGGGGACGTCAGTGAAATTTCAAAATTTGATGAAAAATGTTTTGGTGACGGTCCCAGGTCGAAATTCCACACTTTGGAAAATTTTCAAATTTTTACCCATACAAAGCCACTCTGACACTTAGGATTTTTTCAGGTGAGCGAGCTCCGACCTAAAATCTTGTAACCGCTCTAACTTTTGAACGAAGACAGATAGGAACAAGCCGATTGTTTCACTGAATTTGTCTCACTCTTAGCTTTCAAACGAGCTATCGCACGACAAAATCCGTCCACTGGAAGCCAAAATCGAAGCAAGCTGTCCAGAGGGGGGGGGACGTCAGTGAAATTTCAAAATTTGATGAAAAATGTTTTGGTGACGGTCCCAGGTCGAAATTCCACACTTTGGAAAATTTTCAAATTTTTACCCATACAAAGCCACTCTGACACTTAGGATTTTTTCAGGTGAGCGAGCTCCGACCTAAAATCTTGTAACCGCTCTAACTTTTGAACGAAGACAGATAGGAACAAGCCGATTGTTTCACTGAATTTGTCTCACTCTTAGCTTTCAAACGAGCTATCGCACGACAAAATCCGTCCACTGGAAGCCAAAATCGAAGCAAGCTGTCCAGAGGGGGGGGGACGTCAGTGAAATTTCAAAATTTGATGAAAAATGTTTTGGTGACGGTCCCAGGTCGAAATTCCACACTTTGGAAAATTTTCAAATTTTTACCCATACAAAGCCACTCTGACACTTAGGATTTTTTCAGGTGAGCGAGCTCCGACCTAAAATCTTGTAACCGCTCTAACTTTTGAACGAAGACAGATAGGAACAAGCCGATTGTTTCACTGAATTTGTCTCACTCTTAGCTTTCAAACGAGCTATCGCACGACAAAATCCGTCCACTGGAAGCCAAAATCGAAGCAAGCTGTCCAGAGGGGGTGGGGGACGTCAGTGAAATTTCAAAATTTGATGAAAAATGTTTTGGTGACGGTCCCAGGTCGAAATTCCACACTTTGGAAAATTTTCAAATTTTTACCCATACAAAGCCACTCTGACACTTAGGATTTTTTCAGGTGAGCGAGCTCCGACCTAAAATCTTGTAACCGCTCTAACTTTTGAACGAAGACAGATAGGAACAAGCCGATTGTTTCACTGAATTTGTCTCACTCTTAGCTTTCAAACGAGCTATCGCACGACAAAATCCGTCCACTGGAAGCCAAAATCGAAGCAAGCTGTCCAGAGGGGGGGGGACGTCAGTGAAATTTCAAAATTTGATGAAAAATGTTTTGGTGACGGTCCCAGGTCGAAATTCCACACTTTGGAAAATTTTCAAATTTTTACCCATACAAAGCCACTCTGACACTTAGGATTTTTTCAGGTGAGCGAGCTCCGACCTAAAATCTTGTAACCGCTCTAACTTTTGAACGAAGACAGATAGGAACAAGCCGATTGTTTCACTGAATTTGTCTCACTCTTAGCTTTCAAACGAGCTATCGCACGACAAAATCCGTCCACTGGAAGCCAAAATCGAAGCAAGCTGTCCAGAGGGGGGGGGACGTCAGCCGAAAATTTTTTCTCTCCGATTTCGCTGGAAACATCCTTCCTAACCCAAAATTTCACGTAGATTCCGAATCTGGCCTCCGTTTTCTCATCCGATGCTTCGTTTGGGCGCTACACACCAAAACGTCCCAAATTCTAACTCTGTCGTTTTTTCGAAAAATGTTGAAAATTTTTTCTCGCCGATTGCCTTGAAACTCACTATACAGATAAAGAATTTCACGCTGATTCCAAATCTGAAATCCGTTTTCCAATCCGATGCTTCGTTTTGAAGCTAGAGCCCAAAACGTCCCAAATTCTAACTCTGTCGTTTTTCACCAATGTCCCAAAATCTTAAATGGCGTCTCACATCTAAACGAAGACAGATAGGAACAAGCCGATTCTTTCACTGAATTTGTCTCACTCTTAGCTTTCAAACGAGCTATCGCACGACAAAATCCGTCCACTGGAAGCCAAAATCGAAGCAAGCTGTCCAGGGGGGGGGGGACGTCAGCCGAAAATTTTTTCTCTCCGATTTCGCTGGAAACATCCTTCCTAACCCAAAATTTCACGTAGATTCCGAATCTGGCCTCCGTTTTCTCATCCGATGCTTCGTTTGGGCGCTACACACCAAAACGTCCCAAATTCTAACTCTGTTAAAATTTTGAAGAAAAATTTTTTCTCGCCAATTGCCTTGAAACTCACCCTACCGATGCAGAATTTTACGCTGAATCCGAATCTGGCAGCCATTTCACCATCCACGACAACCTAGACGGTCGCCCACGTCAACCTAGACGGTCGCCCACGTCAACCTAGGCGGTCGGCCACGTCAACCTAGGCGGTCGGTCACGTCAACCCATACGAGACCAACACATCCGAGTCTCACACTCTGTCGTTGCAGAGGGGGGGGGAGTCAGCGAACATGTTGTGAACCAACCTGGCCGGCACACCACGACAGACTCTGTCGTTCCAGAGGGGGGGGGACTCAGACCCGAAGCACCACGGCGGCCGACCACGACACTCTGCCGTTCCAGAGGGGGGGGCGCCGGTCGAGTGTTTGTCACTTGCTTACTACTTTTATAAACCGTGTACTTTATTGACTTGACATAATTTGATAGAGAATAAACCTGCAGTTTTAACTACATGAAGAAGTTGCTTGTAAGACAAGTGTCTTTTCTCGAGTATGTTAAGTAAAAGCTACGCAGTTCTAACTACATGTATACGGTTTTACGGATTATCAAATTTAGGGATACACTTCTATGTAGTTTAGATTGCATGGTTTTACCATATCATATGAAAGGAGGGTTCATAAATGTCCAATAAACATTTGATATTAATTCGATATAGTTCACTGACTGAGATGGAACATCCGTGCTATAACTAGGTTATGTGGATAACATCACAGCGTCTTTTCTTAGGCCCTACATCGGCCACAATACTGCGTGCATTAATCCGCCGCATCTGACCATCGCAGCAATCCGCAGTGTAATGAACCCGTCGCATCTGACCATCGCAGCAATCCGCAGTTCAATGAATCCGACGCATCTGACCACCACAGAAATCCGCAGTGTAATGAACCCGTCGCATCTGACCATCGCAGCAATCCGCAGTTCAATGAATCCGCCGTATCTAACCATCGCAGCAATCCGCAGTGTAATGAACCCGTCGCATGTGACCACCGCAGCAATCCGCAGTGCAATGAATCCGCCGCATCTAGCCATCTCAGCAAACCGCAGTGCAATGAATCCGCCGCATCTGACCATCGCAGCAATCCGCAGTGTAATGAACCCGTCGCATCTGATCATCGCAGCAATCCGCAGTGCAATGAATCCGCCGCATCTAGCCATCTCAGCAAACCGCAGTGCAATGAATCCGCCGCATCTGACCATCGCAGCAATCCGCAGTGTAATGAACCCGTCGCATGTGACCATCGTGGCAAACCGCAGTGCAATGAATCCGTCGCATCTGATCATCGCAGCAATCCGCACTGTAATGAACCCGTCGCATCTGACCATCGCAGCAATCCGCAGTTCAATGAATCCGCCGCAGCTGACCACCGCAGCAATCCGCAGTGCAATGAATCCTACGCATGTGACCATCGTGGCAATCCGCAGTGCAATGAATCAGCCGCATATCTGATATTAGAGGAGATTCTTTGTCACATGATCACAGTCAGCCTGATGCGACTATTTCGCCTCGTGTATCCAATTTCAGCATCGACGATGATCTGCCGCTAACAAGTAGTGTCTTGGGTTATCTTAATGGAGATGTAGAACAATGTGAAACTGTGAGGAAGAGCGTTACAGAAAAACGAAAAAAAACCTGTACTCCGGAGGATCTGCGCAATAACCATCCACTTCGACATAATACGTGAAATCATAGCGATTCTTCCTCTCGATCTATGATTTTCAAGTGCAAAGAGATCAAGTATTCAACACGTAATAGTATCCACGATCAATTCCGGGAGAAAAGTCATAATGATCGCCGGCAATTTTTATTTGCAAACACGAAGTGTGTAGATAGAAATTCAAGACCGCGGATTCTTGCACCTACTCGTGACATAACAAAGCGATGTTCTTATTTTATCGGTGGAAAACAAGTGTGTAAGCCCATGTTTTTAGGAACCCTTGGTTTCTCCAACGATTCTGCAATTGGATCCATATACAACAATTTGAATCCTGCGACATTTTTAGAGAATATGGGAGCTCCACCAAGCAAACGTGGAAAGCATTTGCCGACAAATAAATTCTCAGAAGAATACAACAATTCCATATGTGAATTCATTAACTCATTTAACCCAACCGTGTCACATTATAAACTGCAGCATGCACCAAATCGCAGGTATCTCCCATCCCATCTATCCAAGAGTGAAATGTACAAAATCTTCTGCGAATTTCAAGAAGAACAGAACTCGAAAATTTGCTCTCGTTCACATTTCGAGAACATTTTTCGGAAACTGATCATCTCTTTTAGCACACCAACAGCTGATTTATGCGCAATTTGCAAAAGACATAAATTGAATGACCACGATTGTGATTCTGAAAATTGCGATTTCCGGGATCACAAAGACAACAGCCATAAATCCCGTCAGAAAATGAAAGAAGATTCTGTGATGGCAGCTGAATCCAAAGGAGAAATAGTATGTGTCTCTGTTGATATGCAGAAAGTCATCCAAGTTCCCAAATTAGACATTAAAGACTCCTTCCTCAGTAGAAAATTAAACATCTTCAGCGAAACATTTGCATCGATCAATAGCAATGGAATTTCGGTCTGTGTTCTGTGGCACGAGGGGGAATCAGGTAGAAAGGCGTCCAACGTTGCGACAGCATATATAGAGTTCATCTTGCGTCATTGTCGTGATGCGAAATTCATAATATTCTACGCGGACAATTGCAATGCGCAAAATAAAAACATATTTCTTTTTGAAGCAATCATTAGACTGGTTAATGACCCAAGGATCCATGCAGAAAGTACGAGTATTACCTTGAAGTATCTCGAGGGAGGTCATATACATTCATGTCAGCGGATAGTCTTCATGGTAATATAACAAAGAAAATCAATGCGGTTTCTAACGTACATGATTTTTAAGACTTTACTGGTCTCGTAGAAAATTCACGATCCCGAATAAAGACAATATGTTTGACTCACGGAGACATGTTCTCCTTCAAATCCTGCTGTCTATCAAATATGCCAAAATTGTCAAATTCCCGACAAGTAATGGCAAAACGTGGATCAACAAATTTGTTTGTGAAAGCTAACCATGATGATGAATTCAAAGAAGTTAAGATCTTGAACCAACTGGCGAAAAATTGCATTGCTCAGTGCATCCAAGAAAGTGTTAGTCCACTGAATGAAATTCCGAAGGAAACTGACGAAAGAGGAATCACACGTTAAAAATTTGACGACTTGATCAACCTGTCGGCTTCTATTCCAGTGCACCGCAGAAAATTTTTCACGTCTCTGAAAATAAGTTCAAATGCTGATCTGACTCTGACTAGAGACATTGACTTCTAATCTTACATGTAGGCTGTCTTTGGTACGACGGTGTAAACATATTTGCATACAGTTACTAATCAAATATGATATATATACAATAATTACAATTAAAATATTTTGTTCTTGATTGGAGTAAAAGTATTGGAAGCCAATAATTTAATTGAACGTCATTTAACATTGCATTTTCTCAAGCCGAAGCAGATATGTATAAATTGCACAAACTTTCGGGAATCAGAGTTATTTTAAACCGGCAATTGGAAACAACCTATTTCTACCTCTTTGATCTACACCTTGATTAAGGCCTCACTTCCATCTACATTCGCTCTTTTCAAAGATCAATATGCGCGTCCGCTTTTGCAACCGCACGGATGCATTATCCACATATTTTCTTTGCGGATAGAAATTGACCAATTTTGGCTGTAAAGCCGTATTTATAGCACCTGCGAAATAGCCATAATCGATAAAATATGACTGATAAAGGTGCAGCAAGTGACAATACAACGTGATAGCAAAATAACACATAGAACAATAAAACGATTTATTGCGAAATATTGTAATTCACTATGATAAAGGCTAAAAACTTCATCAATTGACTTATAAGAGGCGATCCATAGTGATTCAATTCAGCATCAGCTTTCCGCTAGGAGACTACGTAGGATTTGACTTAGACAACCTTTTATGAAAAAGGAGTGGCAGTAGTGCAAATAAAATTTCATCATCAGATAAAAGATCGCGTAATTATTGGTGCTTTGATTGCACCTGTCATTCCAATCAAGCAATAGAAGTGAAACATATACAACTGAATGATGCTGATAAACAAAAGTGATTCATGCATTACTTTGTTTTGAAATATCATTTTCCTGCAGGCAGTTGGATATTCAAATCCACTACATTACTTAATCAGCTCCTCGTCTGTCAAATTTTGACATGAAATCCTCATATAAGAATTTTTTGAATTGCATAACGCTGTGGTTTATTGAGATGATCATTATATTTTCTGTTATTCCAATTTGTCGAATATCAGGTAACAATTTGTTTCGATATTCTACTCAGTACTTCGATTTATTGTATTGATTTCAGGATTTTTGCTATGGGAATTTACGCCGACAAGGAAGCATGATGAATATGAGGTGCCTCTACCAAACATACAAGCGCCACCAGGTAAATTCATAGTCGTCTCTGAGGTAAACTTGTACTTGTGGTATGACTGGATGGTGAAAAGAGACACACGTAAGTTGCATAATCATTTTTACCTTTATTTGATGACAACATTTAAGTAAGGTGGTCTACAGTAACCTACGTGGTCTACAGTAACCTACATGGTCTACAGCATAATTGAAATTGGTCTTCAGGGCAGGATTCCGTTGAATGAATCAACGGCAGGTGAGGTACGGCATCATTGAGCATGGTCTACAGTATTTAATTATCTTAGGGTTGATCCTAAGCTAAAGTACTCTTCAAAGTGGTCAACAGGGCAAGGTATCTTCTGGGTAAAACATCGTTGATCGTGGTCCACAACAAGCTAAGCCATCACCTGCAGTTGTCTTCAGTGCTCCACAGCAAGTCAGAAGTCGTTGAAAATGAACAACAGGATAAGGCATTGTGATATGTGAGACACAGGATAAGGTATCATTGAACATGATTCACAGGATAAGGTATCATTGAACATGATTCACAGGATAAGGTATCATTGAACGTGATTCACAGGATAAGGTATCATTGAACATGATTCACAGGATAAGGTATCATTGAACGTGATCTGCATGATGAGGCATCGTTGCACGTGATCCACAGGATAAGGTATAATTGAGTGTGATCCATATGACAAGATTTTGTTGATCGTGATCCGCATGGCAAGATATCACTGAGCGTGATCCACAGGGTTAGGCGTCAATGAACGTGATCTTCTGAATAGGCATAGTTGGAAGTGATTCGCAGAATAAGATGTTGCTGATCATGATCCATGTTGCAGAGTACGGTATTGTTGAACGTAATCAGCAAGTCAGGGTGCAGTTGAACGTGATTCGTATATTGAGGTACACTTGAACGTGATCCACAGGGTCGGTCAGGGTGTCGTTGATCGAATGGTAGAACAAGGGTAATATCGGGTATTATCGTCAGCTAAATGTTTTTCAACTCTCGCGATATGATATTTGTCAGCCTTAATATGAATTCTGATATCCAAATAATCTCTTCTTGCTTGAATCCATTAATCCGTCATTGGTCCATCAATCCCCCGTTCAAGAAAGGGGAACATCGTATAATGATATTCGTAGGCTGCGATATCGATGCGCTGACAGTACCGAAAGGAAGTGTTAAAATACATGCATGTCAATAATATATATATACATATATAAAATTTCTTTACCTTGCATTGATCTTATATACACTCATATTTAATATAGGTAGCTTACTAAAAGAAAAACGCACGAGATGATTTCAAACTAGACAATATTGCTCCTTGAATTATCTGAATTCGACAAACCTTTGAATTACCTGAAATTAGTTCTATAACAAACTTGCACTATTGACACGTCCGATCTGAAAATTTATCTGCGGAAAGTTGATCGATGTTAGTAAAAAAGCTGGATAGCAATTATGTATTCCTATACGGAGCAGTCCAATATTTTGATGCCCAAGGTCACTCATCGGTGTTTCACTCGAGGTCGATGTCACTACATTATATACGTCCCGGGAATTTGCCGTGGGATTCAGTAAAGATCAGCATAATGCAAAGTTACACCCTAACTTCAACTAATCCTGTTCGATGCCTAAATGCCTCTTAATCTTCATGTTACATTTATGTGCATGATCTTGTTCTGAGCAAGTGATTGCCTTCTATTTTTGTAGGTAGCTACCATCCAAATCATAGTTCCCCAAAATGATTAGTCACTGTATAAGATTTCAATTGCGATAAATGCATCAAAAGACTGCTCCTGAAGAATTACCCTCAATTCTGAGAGCAGTTAATTTTCAAGCGTATGCCCTTATTTCATGCAATTTAATATCAACGGATTGAAATAAAATGTACAATGCAATACATGCATTTAGATTCAGTCATTAGTTTTATTCTGTAATACGCTGACATAATAATATTCAATATATACTACACAATGCTGCTGTCATTTATGTTATTTATCTTTGTTCCATTCCTGATGGTTGGCGGAAAATAATCGTAACCCCTGTTCACAAGTCAGGCTCCAAATCTGATGTCAAAAATTTTCGACCAATTGCAATTACAAGCTGTGTTAGTCGCATTATGGAGCGATTGATTAGTTCCAAACTGACGAAGTTTGTCGTCTCACATCTTCCGTTTATTGCAACTCAACATGGCTTTTTAGCCGGAAGATCAATAGAAGCAGTTGAAATACTCGTTTTTGATCACTTGACTCGAAATCTTGAAAACAATATCACTTGTGACGTAGCCATTTTTGATATTTGTAAGGCTTTCGACAAAGTTCTCCATTCACTTCTGCTACAGAAATTACGATATCATGGGGTTACAGGTGTTTTGTACTCATGGCTGACAATTGCTTACATGATCGCACTCAATGTGTTAGAATACAAAGTAAATCTTCTTGCTCTACTCCAATTTGTAGTGGAGTTATTCAGGGGTTTGTTCTTGGTCCTATTTTATTGTTATTTTCCATTGATGATTTAGACTCTTGTGTATCCAACAATTTGATATTTAAGTATGCTGATGATGTAAAGCCTTTGTTCGCGCGTAAAAATCAATTTTCTACAACTCTCCTCGCAAATGCGGGTCTCCAGTCAGACTTAAATGATGTCATGATTGGTCTGTGAGAAATGGTGCTCCTGTGAATTTGAGTAAATGTAGTATAATGTACTTTGGTCGAAATAATTCTTTAATGAGACTATTATTCCTCAAGTGAATGCAACTAAAGATCTTGGTATAAAGGTTTGTACAACTTTGGATTTTAAAGATCAAATTTTTCACTTGTCTCAAAGGCAAATTGTGTTAGGTATGATCAAGAAATTTTTTTACTGTCGTGAACCTTCACTCCTTATCATGTTGTGCAAAGCTCGAGAGCTATACTTGAGATAGGTAGCATCATGTGGTGTCCATATCGTCGATGCGTCATTGATCATGTTGAAAAAGTTCAGAAGCGTTTTTGTAGACTATTTTTTAATTTGAATGTTTTGAACTACAGATCGAAGTTGCACAATTTAGATTTGTTAAGTCTTGAAGCTCGCCGACTGCGTTACAAACTTATTGTTTTATTCAAGATTGTGAATCAGCTGTATGATGCTAACTCAACCGAATTTTTTCCTACTCTGGTCGCGCAAATATAGCGAATACTCATCAAAAGATTATCAAAACATTCATATCGTCATCATCGACTCATTATAATCACTATACTGCAGACTAACTAAGGTGGGTGATGTGAATAAGGCCCAGCTGGTAATAAGGCCCACTTGCTAGATCTCGGAAAGTGCTTAACGAATTTAAGAGCAACAAAAAAGAAATGAAAATATATCTAATTTCAAGTAAGTGTCAGAAGCTTTATCGATTTTGGTCCAGTGGATCAGATTCCACAGCATCTCAAAAAAAGTACATTCAAATTTCTTCTTTGATCTAATATTTGCTCTTCATTTGTTCAAGGATTTCGTGACACAAAATATTGGTGTAGATGAGCTCTTAACATGGAAAATTATATCTTGCGCATCCTATCTATGACCTTATATAGTAGTTTGATTTTTGAGTTCGGGGAAAGTACGAAAAAACACTGATTATAAAACGATGTCAATAGCCAATAAGGCCCATACAAAATGCAGGTAATAAGGCCCGGACCTATCACAGTATAATTAGTACTCCGAAAATCCAACGAAAGTCAGATCCACGTAAACGTAAGCGCAGTCTTACCGAGAAAGCACAACTACTTACAAAAGAACTTTTTACTAATAAAAAGCGCTTTAAGCGAGCACCTGTTCTATCCAAGAAGCAAAACAGTAGGCTCAAGCTTAGTTGTAGATAAGATGAACAAGCTGGCAATGAATCGTGGGATTGCAAAATTTGTGAGGAAGATGAAAAGTTAGATAGGCCTATGAGACAGTGTATAGCATGTGATGACTAATTGGGTACACACAATTAACTAGATTTTGTTGGTTTAAGTCATGGAAGTGACGAAGATGAGTTCCTATTTGTTTGTCCTGACTGTTCCAGTGTAGGCCTATAAAGTCTGTGTTTATGACCAGAGTTGGAAGTGGGTCGTGGGTCAAGTGGGTCAAGTGGGTCAAGTGGGTCAAGTGGGTCAAGTGGGTCACAAAATCGCGTGGGTCAGGTGGGTCGTGGGTCATGTTTTTCCGAAAAGTTGGTGGGTCAGGTGGGTCGTGGGTCAGACTTCGTTGACCCACTTCCAACCAGTTTGACCCATGATAGATTTGACAATCTCAAATACAGTAAACTTCATTTATTCGTTTTCTTATCATTCATGAAAAATGATTGAGTAAGCGCCATTGAAAGGGGTGATGGATGCACACAGTCAAAATATGCAACATTATTGACTTTCACACGCCTCATGCAGTTTCGAAAGGGGGCGGAATTCACACAAATTAAAGGCTCGAAAACAATTGCTGCTATCTACTGAGAGATGTTGGTTGGTGGAGAGAAGTTGTTTGAGTACAATTGTGTATGCTCGATTCTCGGTCACTATGTCTGACGATGCCCAATGATGTGTGACCTTCATTTCAGAGATGCAGCTACTGGAGAAGTCTGATATTCAGAGGCTTTATTCATCTTGAAAATTTTCATGCAATGCCAGTTGACCTTCGTTTTGTTTGTTTCGTTTGATTTTGTTAGTCTTTCGTAGAAAATATCCTCTGGTAGAGATTAGAATGGTAAATCTCTGGTAAAGATTGACCAGAGACTAAATATTTTCGAAATATGCAATTGATAAGAATATCTTGATAATATACATATACATGTTCCACTTCTAAAGTATTTAGCCGTTCAATCTACTTTTGCATCGTACATGTTCCATGCATCTCATTGCTCATTCGATACATTATAATCTGAAATACGATAATGCATGCGACGGTCACTGATATAGTCTTATCCCTTTCACACAGACGTATTACGGCAGAGCTCTGTGAGGAGATTTTTTTTGACACTTCGTATCAATAAAAAGTTTCGTTTTGATATTTGATTTCGTATCAATAAAAATAGGAATATTTGCATGATGTCACTAGTGATTGTTATCACAACGTACTCGTACATAGGCTATATCAGTTCATCTATATCTAATGTAAGCTTGAATTATAATACTATTATAATAATATTCACGCGTTACGCATGCTTACTCCATTTGCTTTTCAATGAATATCATTCTTACATCAAATATACAACTTTCTACTTAAATCTAACATAAATGTAAGTTAATGAAATTTGAATAGATTGCCATCAGAGGCAACAAAATATCAGATTGACGATTTTTTGTTGGATAATTTTCACACATGTAGTATCTAACATAATACATGCATGAATAGATGATTTAGGCCGACTGCAATCTTATTTTCTAGCTTCACTTGATTAAGAAATGCCCTCAACTGAACAAAACCTCTCTCAACGAGTCAAAGAGGTGGCACTAAAAAGGATAGTCAGGAATTATAAAAAGAAGCACAATCGTCTATATTTTATTAGAACCTTAGGCATTTGTTGTACATGAACTTTGATTGTAAGATAATTTTGATGAGGTTGCATGTCTATTTATCATGTGACAAGTGATCTGAAACACTTGAATCTTCATAACAAATCTTAACAATAATTTTGATACCACGAGGCCTCTATCTAGATAGACCTAGAATCTTGAATGAAAATGAAGCTAACGATGATACCAGGAAAGGAAATTGCACGCACATCATTCACCCTTGCAACATGTGGGTTAGGTGGGTCAAATGGGTCAAAGATGTGGTGGGTCAGGTGGGTCGTGGGTCACATATGCCGTGGATCAGGTGGGTCATGGGTCAAGTTTCGTTGACCCACTTCCAACTCTGTTTATGACTGATAATATAATAGAGAGATTATACAATACCAAATACATTACCAAATACAAGGTTTCACCATCATATAGTTATTTTTTCCTCGTGTTAAAAGTATCTTTTGTTTTTCAATAAAAGTCGATGTATTTGAATGAACAGTTTTGGTTCATCTTTTTTACATAGGGGCTTAACTTAAGTCCTAACTCTGAATCACAAGAACATATTAGATCTAACCTCATTATACCAATTTGCATACCAGAAGGTGAATGCAATCCATTGTATATAGCCACATGTTAGAAATGACTTATAAGCTACGTAAATTTAATACATTAAATAGAAATAAAAGTGGGCCTTATTACCTACACGTGTCGGTAATTAGGCCCACTCGGTGATTTTTCATCTTTGTGCTCGTACACCAGAAGTTTCGCAATAATCGACATGAACTTCTAACACATGTCAACTGCACCAGAAATAGTTAATTTTAATATAAATTCGTAGTATTTGATCAAAAATTCAAGACTGCAGAGTTTTAAGTCTGTTAGGTGGGCCTTATTCACCTCACCCACCTTATTGTATATTGACTTCACGCTTCGATGTTTGTCAGCATGACCCACTCAGAAGCATTTCACCAAGCTTATGTGCGGCAGTTTTGAGAATTCACTACTTAAAAAGTTGAAGAAATAGTTGCTTTTGTATCGTTCAAAAATTTGCATTTGCTCCTGGTTTTCACTGTCAGCATGAAATTTGAGCCAATCAAGCTGATATCTAATATCGGGCAATTGTCATAAAATAGATTTCTCCCTAACCGATGTTCAAACAAATAAATGGCCTTGGGTAGTATTGCACCCTTTTGATTGCGACAGAAGAACATTAACCACAAATTGAAGAAACGGAATATCCAATCAAGTCATGCAATCTCAAAAATTACTGTCGTCAGACGAAGCACAGCGTCTTTAATTTTGGAATCCATTTGTGCTGTCACGTTTGATGGCATGCAGTTGGAATTTCTGTGTATGACTGACTCATATGCCTCCACCCATTTCTTGCAATGAATGCAAAAGTAAGTGATGTGCCTAGAAGAAAATTATCACAATAATATCTTCGTTATCATCAGTATCAGTTTCATTTTGGAGAAATAAGCTTTTAAATTTGGGATATAGATATTCATGAATAGACGCCTGCTATCATTTAAAGTTAAATGGGGAATTATCAATGACGAAGTTCTGCTTCTGAACAGCAATTGTATTCTTTTTTCATAAATACAATTAATAGATTTAGCAACAAGATGAAAGTGGAAAGATTCACAGGCAGCTAAGTTCACTTTAGACACCTTTCTGAAGTTATGACCGCTACCTTAAAGATTATAATAATGTCAGTTGTCATTTTTTAGGTGAGCTAGGATTATCTCCATAAGATTATCAGAACAGTACGGTAAGCAAGCAGGTGAACGCATTGAAAAAAGGTAAATTGTCCATTCACTTTCATTGCTCAGAATAGCTAGGCCCTATTCATAAACAATGATCTTAAAGCCTCCGATTGCAGACTATGTCAATTACAATAAGCATCACCTGGCTCTCATGTTAGTGTATTCCTTACCTAGGTGACAGTGATTGTTAATTTCATTTGAAAGTGGCTTTCAATCCACTATCAAACAATAAGTTCTACTGAACGTTGTACTGAACTGATTAATGAAAATCAGATCTCCAAATCATGGTTGAGTTTATTTATCGATCTTCTACCAATGAAGTACTTTGCTGTTTAGTCGATCTATTCACTGCTATTTTTATGAATTAATCCACTTCTGTCCTGCTGTTGTATACGTTGTAATCTCCGTGACTGAAGCAACCTATTGTCCCATGCTCTGATCGTGTGGTCAAATTTTCTCATATACAGGAATAATATCCAGACTAAGGTAGAGGATTTGACCACGTCCACTCCAGTACAGTTCAGATCCTAAGATTAATGCTGGCAGAGACCTTCTCCCTTTATTCCAGGTGTTTCTTAATATGTCGGCTTACAAAATTTACAAATCATATGCTGACTCAAAGCACATGTGTGAAGAGACATCGTCATAGGGTGACCTTCATGAAAGAAGCTTCCAAAAAACGAATAACGTCCGTAACTTTGAATAAAGCAGCAACTACGCATCCGTGATTCTCAGATTGTCATCTCAGTGAATTGCAAATTGAGAAATGGCTACTGTACACCGTACAGTTTGTAATTCACGGAGATCACAATGCGAGAATGTCAATCACTTTTCTCTACTGGAAGAGATCTCATGCCTCAGCCCTTGCCCAATGCCCATTGTCTTGGCATCTCCGCCTCATTGTTCCGCCTCCCTGCTCAAAGATGCATCTGCCTCGTACCTCGAAAAGCATTCAAAGTTGAGGTCTTCAGCAATTGGTGTGAAGGTCAATCTGATTAGCAAGGTTTTATGGATCCCTAATTCAACCTCGTGTATAAAACCTGTTGTATCGGATATTACGATAGTTGATGGCCTCAAAGTCCTAGTGTTAGTATCTCATTGGACCTAAGATGGCATAATCTTTATAGTTCACATCAACAAAATGGCCTCGAGACGTTTATATGGTTTGCGCTTCCTCATACCTTTCCTCTATTCATATAGCTTGGTTGGTGTGCTTAGAGGTTTGATTTTATCCTTGATGGAATATTGTTCTCCATTACTCGTTGGTATGTCGGAGGGTGATAGAAGTACTTCAACTTCGAGTTCACAGAATGTAATAATGATTGTTCCTGTGACATCTTTGATGTCCTTGACGTCAGGAGAGAGAAAGCAGCCGTGAAGTTGCTCCAAAACATTTCTGCGAGTTGTGAACATCCTTCGTTTTCTTTATGTCCTGAAAGGTTTTCAAGAACTGCTCGCAGGAGAAATAATTAGTTCTTCCCGGCTGCAGCTATAATTGTTAATAATACTTGGACTGATTGAGGTAACATTCATCTTTCAACATTTTTTGATCTTACATAATTTTTGTTGCACTATTTCCAAGCACCAGTACTTTCCGGCTCCATCCACTGATCCAACAATTGAGGTTATGCTTCGTTTTTCAATTTACAAATGACAGACTATAACATTTTTGCAGGACTAATACATACGTCTAAATATAGCAATCAATCAGTATTGAA
Source organism: Prostheceraeus crozeri (assembly GCA_907163375.1). Taxonomy (NCBI): domain Eukaryota; kingdom Metazoa; phylum Platyhelminthes; order Polycladida; family Euryleptidae; genus Prostheceraeus; species Prostheceraeus crozeri. The sequence continues at coordinate 482,769 of CAJQUW010014178.1, read as the reverse complement.
TTTATTGTTGTTTGTAGGTTTCTTTGCACAGGAACAGATGGTTTGGTTAGTTGGACTGGCAGCCAATGGTTCTAAGAACTTTATTCAACGTAACGATAACGGATTGCGAGTTTTTCGAGGAGGAATCAAGGCAGAATTTGACAACCAAGTAAGAGAAGCTTCAGACAAGATATTTAGGGAGACTAGCAAACCACATTGAGATGGAAGGTACAATAAGCTCTAGGTAAAATCACGGGATTTCATTTCTCGCAAATATTCCAATTGAAATTTTTCGTGTTCGAATTTAGTCGATAAAGATAATGAAATCATGCCATATTTTGAAATTAATTGCTCTCCGCATGCCCTTTGATAAAAAGAAACTTGATTACTATTTTAATCACTTGGTCCGGGACGCAATTCTTTCCAGGTCTGTTTCAAAACTGTTAGAGTCCAACCTATTCAAATAAGTTTTTGGCACATACCTACATGGCATTTCAAGATTGAAATGGAGTATCAAACTTGCAGACATTGGTCTCAATGGACCAGACAAAGACTTGTGTTAACAGAGGAGCATGTAATCTATAGAAAGAGGAGAGTCTGTTGTGCATTGAAATGTGAGGGACCAAGCATAGAAGACGAAAAAGCTATGGAAGCGTTACAAAGTAAGTGTCTGATGAAAGTTTACTTCCAAACCTGCATGTACTGACCAATTTTTATATATTCTGTTTTATTGTTTAATTTTTTTGTTTAAGATATTGGCGGGTCACGTTTATTTTTCATATCAGATTTAGGAAATTTTCCAGGTACTCGTAGTATTTATGCTTTTTGATGCAATTGTCGCAAATTTCAACTTCAATTTCAGTGATGAAATATTGACTTAAATTTAGGAGTGCGAAGAATGTAAACTTGCAGAAAAGGTCTATCCACAACATATGTCTAGTCATTTACACGTAATCTATATATTTCTTATATCCTTATATCCTTACACACTGTAAATCTCCATTATCCATACTGCTTTTATAAAAAGAGATTTTGCGGTACAATGGAAGTTTTCAAAATTCGTAGATCACGGATAGTTGTGTAATTGTGTAAGGTTTTGTACATGTACATTCAATGGAAAACAGATCACGAATATGTTCATCTTGGGATGGCATAAATGTGAAAATAATATAATTTCGAGTGGTAGGTATGATTGCAGACAATTGTAGCATTACACTGTACATTATAATGAATTACATAAAAGGCAATGGTTTATTCATTTGAATGTTAATATTGCATGCATCTTGTACAAATGTTAATTAACATGTATTTACATAGATTGCAAACAACAATTTCGGAAAGTGGCAAACATCCTCAAAACAATGGAATCGAAGCAATCATTTCTCGTTGAATCGTTGGCGAAAGTGAAAGGAATTTGTTTGTATGCATTCTCTGGTCCAAAGAGAGAAGTGAGTTGACATTGTCATATATTCAAACTGAATTTATGAAAAAACATCTCAGTAGAGTTCCTTGCATATTTTTTTTGCATTCTATTGACTTTTAATTTCTCAGACTAGGTAAAAGTAACCAGGCCGTATAGGTGCTAGGTGCATTTATTTATATAATTAGCGGGAGAAATTATAGAAATTGTAAGAGAGAAAGAGAGAGAAAAAGCGGAGGCCTTATAGGTCTAATAGCATACCAAGCGCGTCATTCGAATGAGTAGGCAATAATGATATTCATGAGGGACTCATAGTACTACTCGAATGAGAAGACCCGGCAATAATGATGATTATGTACGAATGCGTTTCACTGAGAGGCATAGATCTCGATAAGTTCTAGATTTAGTGCAAATCTAGACCTCATTATTGGCTGTCCGCAAATTGATATGATAAGCATACGTATGGTTAGCCAAATTTACCATAACGCTAACTGCAAAGCAATCTCGAATGCCTGATTATTACAATTTTTCTGAAGCGTCTTTTGTTACATTCTCAGATAAAGATTATCTACGATAAATCCATGTCTTGAACAAAAAGAAAAACGAAAGAATGTTAGGGCTATATGTCTATTTATCCAAACTTAGGCACCATCTTAGTTTCCAAACATTTATCTTCGTCTAAAATGTATAATTAAGCAAGGTAGTATGATATAGGTATACGGCTCCGGTATATATATCAATTTGTGATTATAGTTATTGTTATGCAATATTTCATTAAGATGATTGGCCTACATATCGATGCCCCACTATACAAATCGTGCTGAAGAACGCAGAAAAATGAGTTCATAGTGTATACTGTATCTTTACTTCTGCTATACGAAATCGCGGTTGTACTTGATATTAGCCCTACAGATAATTGATCACAAATCACAATTTTCCCATTTGATTACCCGCTCGATGCTCACGAAAGATCAGTTTCATTAATTGAACATAGGTCTATATGAAAAGCTACGTTATCTACAAGATTTATTTTGAAGAACATCTACCCGTTAGATATTGTTAAATAAAATAATTTCCAATATAGTTAAAGATGTAATAATCAATAAGTTAAATAATAGTTGAATTAGATTAGCTTGTTGAGTGATCAGTCAATCAAGGAAGTCTCTTGCTTGCTGATTAATTTCTCATTGCTTATAATAAGAATAGACGGCCTGTCCTGGCAATGCCAGCGGCCGGTTTTCATCTCTGAGAGAAATGTTCTTATTCAATCATTAACTAGAAATCATAAATAATAACATAGCTATTTGAAAATTGCAGGAATGCTAGAGCACACATAAAATCAATTAAAATTAGACTTCACATAAATTGACTTGTGAAGATGACCTTGATAAATCGATGCACAGATTCGTGGAAAGAAAGAGTTTTGACGAAGCGACGTACCGTAGAAAGGCGCGGCTAGACGACCGCTGGGAAGATGACTTTGAAAAAGATGGCTAGTATAGGCATCTGGCCTTTCAAGGCTGTTGAACGTATTCAAGGCTGAGGCCCATCTTCTACAGCAATGTCATCTAGATTCATATCATTTGATTTAATCTTTAGAGAACGTTTCTGAATCGAGTCGAGTCAGTCGAGGAGACTCCCACGAACACTGGGCAGTAGTAATACTCTATTAAGTCCGAATCAATGCTGTGAATTGATCAACGCAAAGTGATTGATCTGACACGTCTTACAATGTACATGTACTGCGCACACGTCTTTTCGATAAACAATGAGTAGCTGGCATCCATGGGAACAACGCCAAGAAACCGAATGCGCTCTTAGAGGTCGACGAAAATAATGGCATATTCAATTCTACACACACACTATTGAATACTTGGTATACCAATACAATATATTTATGTAATTTGTGTTTTCTATTTTTATATAGAATTCTGTTCTAAGTTTCTGCAGGTCATAAGAAACGTAAGAGTGCAAGACACATGAGAGGTCCCCAGTATGTCATTGTGGGCCTACATGCTATAGGCCTACGCATGAATGGTTTCTTCCCAAAAAGAAAGACCGTGTTAGATGCTGTGCTGGTTACCTCTTCACAGGTGATAGTGTTGTACACGATTTTTGAGCAATTTTATCATCACTCTAGCTTAATAAAAGATGGTTCTGTTACTGTAAGGAAATGAAGGTAGAAACCTGTGGATGGAAATGGAAGGGACTCAGAAGTATTAATGTGCCAAAAGTCTAACTCTGAAACAGCGAATAGTCATTTTATCTAATGTATGCAAGACAAGTGAAAAAACTCTTGCACTTAGTGCTCTAAATAATGTTCACAAAGAATTCTTCTTGATACATTATTTCATTTGAATTGTACTAAGGAAACCCCTATCACTGATATGTCATGTGTCAATAATTGACAGACATCGATTGAAGGATGAAATATTGAAACAAATGATGATTGCAAAAGAGAAAGTATCAATTCATAGATATATTGAAGTGTTAATAAAGTGTCATTCCTGTGGTGGATATACTGTCAGTCATTTAGAATAAGTAACATTTTCTTTTCAGTTTTCGGAAATGGAGAATTTTTGTAAGAAATTGGGACTTTCATTTTATTCAATAGCGCAGCCTAACTTTACAAGAGGTTTGTATAAGAGCATGACAAAAGGCAAGCGTGAATTTATCGTCTTTACACGACTCCTAAAGGGTGAAGAATTGCTTGTGGACTGATTTTTTTATGACAGTGGAACTTTTTATGTTAGATTTGAAATTATGTGCATTAGTGTTGAAAAATTATCATTGATATCATTGATTATCATTTTATCATTGATTCTTTCATTCTTCTTTGATTTTTTCATTGATTAAATCATTACATCATTGAAAGCTTGGGTCTTCCTCAATTATCAAAAATAAATGACTGGCCAAGACAACCTCAAAATAAAATTTACGTTGAAATCAAATGTAAACTTCAGAATATACCGGTAATTTTCGACACTGGTGCTTGGGTAATAATTGCTGGTAATTATTACCATATTGAACTAAGGGCAAGCTTATTTTCGCGACGGAAGTTCTTAGAACCCTGAGGACCAGAGTTAAATTCAAGTTCAAAGGTCAAATCCTAAGTAACTAACTACGATGTAATAATATAAAACATGACGTACCCGTACTAAGGATTTTCTTACATTTTGCGCTTAAGCATAATTTAAACTTAAGAAATTGAATAGCAATACTCTCATTCTAGATCACGCTTAGGAACTATCTTACAGTTCCATTTAAGCTTCTATTCAATTCAGTTGTCAAATCAAATGAGCAAGATAAAAATTGTCATACATGTTAAGTAATTCATCCATTTAGATAAGCTGCCTTTCCATTTTCAAGCAACGTATGCATAAACAAATCGTCAATATCTCTTCGATGCATGTCTGCGATTGACTACTGAGAAGAGAAGTTTCTTTGTAGATGCATTTTCAAAACTATTCGGAGATGAAATAAAGATATCTCGATACACAACGGGATTCGTAAGGACTAATGACGGATTTTGGTCTGCAATGGACAACAAGGTAATAAAAAAATAAGAGTCGTCGAACTTGAATTTTTGCTTCTCATGACTTTGTTTCGGTTGCTCTTTTCGTAGTTGCACTGTGATCCGCTCAACACCAAGCACACGAAAGATGGATGCCAAAACATTTTTTGGTGTGCTGTTTTTAATCAACCAATCACAGAGGAAGTTGTTCGCATCTTTACATACCAAACACATGCGAGCATATACGAAAGGAAGTGAATGTTCGTATGAAAAACATACCAATCACCGTAAATATACGAAAATCTCACATCAATTGGTAGTTTCAAATTGTACGTGAATTTGGTATCAGTATGTGTGTAATTTTCGTATACAGTGTATATTTCATCGGTCTGGACATGCTGTCCCATCGATTGCCTTAACTTTGTCACTATTTCACTGCCTGATTGCCAATATTTCGCGTAAATAGTATGTTCTTAGACTGTCAATCAATCATGGGCTTGTTAACTATAGAATGAGAGTGAATTATCCTCTTTAAGCTGTGTTCTGCTGAATTCGTTGAACCTACTGTAGCGATTTTGTAATGGCGGATTCCCTGTTCACATCAATAAATTCTCATTTGAAGCAGGCAACGCTAACTTTGGTGACTAGGAAAGGATTCAGATGCAAAAAGGAGCAAACACCAGCAAATTCACCAGCAAAAAGGAGAAAACATTATCTAAAAAATAATGTGTGAAATAGAGTTTCACGAATGAGAAATTGAATTTCGCGAATGAGAAATAGAATTTCACGAATGAGAAATAGAGTTTCACGAATGAGAAATTGAATTTCGCGAATGAGAAATTGAGTTTCACGAATGAGAAATTGAGTTTCACGAATGAGAAATTGAGTTTCACGAATGAAAAAATGATTTTCACTTTTGTGAAATTGGATTGGAAATGGTATAGTTAGGCTTAGTGACTTGTACAGTGGTTGCATCTCACTAGACGAGTACCCTGGACTTTCTGCATCATCTCACAAAAAGTGCGGTACCAACTGAGCAATACTATGCTACCATTAAATCTTCATGCCAATATCCACGCGTACACGTGACTATTAAAGCGAAAATAAGTCTTCTCTACAATTTGTGCACAAATGCATCACTTTCATTCTATTTCCTTCAGATATATGCTTTGTCAGACATAATCGACGGTGTAAATATTCTATACTATGGTCGTGAGGATCTTCAAGAATTTAGAGATTACAATTTGATTTATTATAACGAACTCGGGAACTGCGCGCTGTTTCATTATGAAAACTTTGAAAATGCTAGCTTCCATAGTTTCGCCGGCAAAATTGGTTTAGTTATTACTTCATGTCGACAAGAGCGCTTTAATTGCCAAGGTAAGATACGATTCATCGTTATTAAACCTTTGTATGAAGTTTTCTGATAACTATACTTCATGTTCTACTCTGTTTTTAGCACTTTTTGACCAGCTAAGATCTGTTGACCCGGAAATTTCTTACACAACTGAGATACAATGTCGTTTCATAGTCGTCTTTAAACTAGAATTCATCTGACTATCATGTTTTTGAAAGAAGGTTTGACTAGAAGGACTAATTTTTCCTATTTTGTTGAATTCGACTTGTCAAATATAAAATTGAATATTGAATATTGAATGACAAAATGAAAAGCAGATAAAGCTCATACATCTCAGATATTACAGCGTATTGATTGTCAATCAAGCATTTGATGCACACTTGTATCAATTGGACTTGCAAAGGTCTGCTCCATTCAAGGGCAAAATAATAGTTTCCTCCATTAACGTGTACTTATTATTTCAATTTGATGTGCGCAAAACATGATGATAATTCATATTATAAGTTTACCATGAGGATATGATTGAAAGATAGATACATAGTTGTTTCATGAAGGAGCTTGCTGAAGGCGTCTGACATTGAATAGACTACCAGCCATGTTCACTTCGCTGAGGATACAAAGAGAAAAAAGAATAAATTATACTAAAGACAAAATACTCCGGCGCTTTCACGAAATTTAGGCGGCTGCTTTTTCAGTCTGAATTGGAAATGGGACGTGGATCACGAAACTTCCAACTCTGTTTTCAGACTCAGTCAAATTAGCAAGGGCTAACCTTAGGCCAAAGACGGTTAATAATTAATTAAATAACAACAATTATAATATCTAATAGCATTTAGTATTCAATTAATCAATATTACATATAAAAAAATATTTAATATTTAATAATCACTATACAGTAGGTAAAACCACTGTGAAGAATAAAACATAATAAATGCTAATAATATTCAAATGGTAGGTATCCTGTGTATATATGAGTAGATTAAGAAACAAAATTAATATTTTACATGAGAAATCCTGCCGGTCTGCTACACTGTGTGTTGGGCTGAGCAGCAATTGCGACATTTCCTGATGTATGATTAAATCTTAATCTACTGGTCTGATAGCTCAGATGCTTACAGATGTCAGGATTGCGTCAGAATGAAATTTAATACTTTGATTGAGGGGAAGATGAATTAGAAGATAGCGATAAGTGAAAATAATTTGATCCCTCCAAAGGACACATGTGGCGTTCCCTACAGGTTAAAGGAAAGAAAGAACAACTACAACAAATTGCCTAATCGAAAACATGTGCAATTGAGGTCATCAGCAGGAATTTGGGAAAGGATTCGCGTTTCGGCCCTTACTCCTGAACACTCAAACTCACCCATCGGGGCCCTGCTATATGAAGGCAACCTCAAAAATAATTGAACTAATGAAAGCACGCGCAATTATCAAGACGCTGCTTAGCAGAAAAACATCCGTATTTCAATAAAGTTTCACTATATGGGGCTGTTTCTCAGCATTTGTGACCGCCATTATATAACCGATGCCTTTTTATTATCAAATTATTCAATTTTAGTGTCATGGAAAATATGCGCAATACTTATTTTGCAGATATTGATGCAAGTTTGAATGAACAAATGCTCAACAAAACATATTATCCAGGTAAAGGTAAGTTAAACATGTGAGATGACAATAGTTGAGTTATCTGAATGAAAAAATAGATGCATGTTATGAATATTCTCACCTATGGTTATTGATGTCGGGGGTTAATTAATTATTCAATTATCGGTTGCCATTTACTTTTATAGATACTTTATTATTGAAATTCGAGAGGTCTGAGGATTGTATACAGTTCAGTCGGAAAGAAGCATGCAATACAAGTAATAACAGTTATTTGAAATAGTGATAAACAAAAATCTATCAAAATTAACAGATGTAGTTATTCTGTTTTGAAATTGATCAGGTAAATTGCCGATTAGCATTAACATAATTGCCCAATCGGCCAGAAAGGTTAGCCATAGTTGTAATAGAATAATTAGTAATAGACAAATAGTACGCCGTTTTGGTCGATAAATGACAAAATAAATGAAACTAAGCGTGACAGGACTTTCGGTGTTCTACGCCTTCGACGTTCGATGTTCAGAGTTAAATTGCAGTCGCTGTGAAAGTTAACAAAGAGGTGACTGATATTAAGAAGTGTTTTGTACGTCCAATGTGAGATGATTAAAGTGTGAGACAGGCTGCACTGAGGTAGATCATGTTTTCTATTAATTGTGGGTTGAAGCTGTGTGACTGCCTTAATTAATTCTAGTAAATGTTGTGTCTGTTTCATTAAATATCGAGTAGTTTTGCAGATACATATTTCGCTAAGACACAGGTGTATTTATGAACAATAGATTTATACAAAAATAGTAATTGATATAAGAAGATATTAGCATATTATCAAGAAGTTCATCAACGAAAGCTACCTGATCGGCATCAATAGTTGCGCAATTAATACCAATCAATGAAATTGGTACTAATTATTGTACAATACTTTTACAGCACAGAAACATTAATTATCAGAGAAAGTATTCTACGCTCTTATTTTCCCTTTGTTCCACAATAAAAGGTCGAACCATTCACATTCTTGAGATACATTCTGTGTTCGCCGTGTTACAGTGAGATAATCCATTTATTGTCCAACACAATTATTTGATAATGAAAGACTAGTGCGGACAAGCACATTGAAAATGATGCTACGTCGTGGACATGCATGTCATGACAACGGCACGTAAGGCCGCATCACGTCATAACAAAGATGTCTATGAATTGTGTGATAAAGAATTCTTTATCATAGCATTCATAGATCTTCCTCGTCATAACTGTCAAATCAAATTAGATTGTCTCTAGTTGAACATTTTTCAACTTCTGCTTTTCAATAGTTACATGTAAATTCACATTTCATAATAGTCTGTGCCATTTCATCCCTTTAAGGTCGCATCCACAGAATTAGACAGGTCGTCTCTTCTTCTGTTTGACTAGAAGGGAAGCATGGGAACATGTAACGTAAATTAAATGGCACAATCTCCTGACTAAAGGCCATAGCAATCGAGCAATGAGCAACCAGTTCAACATTAAAAACACGCCAAATTGTGCAAAGTTTCAGTGACTGATATCAACCGGATGACACAGCAAAGAGACGCAGACGATGTCAAGTTCTACAGAGAAGTTTGTGAACGTTTTTTCATGCGCCTGCTAACTTTTTTTGAAATGATCGGAGGGCCCAACATTATCGAGAAAACTTTTGTGCAATGATCTGAATTCTTCGAATCTGAAGGAGTCGTGGCGATCGGAGCATTTTAAAGGAATTCAGAGCAATCCGCAAGCACGACTGTTTTTCCTATCTCAGTAAGGTATTAAAAATTTCTTTTTGCCCACTTATTAAGTTCCTGCATGTGCCATCTGTTTGAATCAGTTTGCACTTCTAGCAAAGTGATACAGTTAAACAATCTAATTCTGTGGTCGCATCACATCACCTACGTATTGCGTGTTCAAAGTTATAGATAAATGGCCAATAAAATATTCATAATTTCATATCCCCTGAAATTCATATCATGATGAAATTCCGAACATGAACCTGTAATACGATTGAAGGGATAAAATGTCATAGACTATTATAAAATGTGAATGTACATGTAACTGTCAAAACGCAGAAGTTGAAAAATGTTCCATTAAAGACAATCTAATTGTAGGTGACAGTTATGAATAAGAAGATCTATGAATACTATGATAAAGAATACTTTATCATTTATGACGTTGTAGTAATAAGTTCAATAAGTATGCAATAAGTTCTTGTATGGTATGCCTACATGTACAACAAGTGGCTCAAAACGCAACACATAACGCATAGGTGACGTGATACGGTCACATTCGGTTACATGGTGATGTACGTGCTAAACTGCTACCTCTCACGTCATCATAGATATGAAATTATGAACAGTTAATTGGCCATTTATTTATGACTTTGAACAGGTATCACGTAAGGGATGTGATACGGCCTTTAAACGATAGCTGCTCTCATTGTTTGACTGCAATGGATGTGGCTACGGCAGAGTCGCATTACGATCTGACTTTACCACGACTGGGTTAGTTGGTTCTCGAAGATCGCGATATAATGCATGACAAAGATTTTCATAGATCAAATAACACATGCAAACGACGATGATTCTGAAATGAAACTATATTGTAGGTTGCCAGGAAGATCCGATGGGGTTCTCTTATAACGGTTCAGTGAATAAATTGTCATCGGGAAAGGATTGCTTATACTGGAAAAATATCCACTATTTCAGCTTTCGGAACAATTATTTATTCAGAAATACATCTTTGTTATTTAGATCAACGCTGACATGGGATAAAAGAAGGCCTCAAAGCAAAGGTAAGTGAGAAATGTAAGAATAAAAATGTGTACAAAATGTATTCGAGTACAAACTACAAAGTGTATTTGTATCAATTTACAATTTTTTCCTTTGTACTTTATGGCTTGCTCCTTTGCAACTTGACTGGTATCAAAACTCCCGGCGACATACCAGATTGTAGTACGTTTTCCAGTAACACAAAGCGTCGTGCCATCTCTAGAGTTCCATAAACGCAATGAACTTATCTTGCCTACTATGCGTCACTTTTCAGTTGTTTTCGTGGACGCGCCAAACTGTGACGATCAAAAGCAACACGTGGAAAACGAATAGAACCAACTGATGAGGCAAGAGACAGCCAACCAACCAAGAGGCAGATCTGTCTCTTCACCCATACCTTTCACTCTTTACATGACTCACATGCCATAATAAAATGTGTGATTCCTAAGAACGTGTATAATACTCTCCTGTGTATAATATCTTAAAATGTATATATAAGACTTCGATGGTGCTGACAGGGTCATGCTGTGTTGGAACGATATTATACATGCAAAATATTTCTGATAATAGAAAATATTCTTCCAGATGGGCTTGATTCAAAGCAATCTATGTTTCTGAAGTTCTCCATCTGTACTCAAAATAAAAATGTTAAAATGAACGAACAAGCTTTCGGAGGCGTCTGCACCAATCCTTAGTCATGTGAAAAACTCCTTTAGTAGGTAGTGTGTCAACTCAAAAAAGTGAAAATTGTTTATATGTTAAGATTCAGTTTTTTGCAGAGATAACGTTCCTGTGGTCCGAAGGAATATTTAACAGTTTTTGAAAAGCTAATTTTTTGCAAATTTACATACTACCGACATGAAGCCACGTTATAAGTAGTAGGAAATAAAGTTGCATATCAAAAGGAATGAATATTTGCTAAAAAGCATCCTAACTAAGCGGAAATTATAAATATCCATAGAGATCTCTATAAACATCCATATCTACGGCAAGCCTTGAAGACACAGAATACAATTGTGCATGATAGATCGATTTGAATATCAAATTTTGTGTGTGAGGAAGTCTTCCCTGCCGAGACAGACTTGGTGTGCAAATTTCTGAAATATTTCTTTTTCGACAGATCCTTGTCTGATATCGACTTTCAAGAATTGAAACGCTATTTTCGATGCAAATTTGTTCATTCTTCGAATGAATTTCAGATATACGTCGGCATGCAATGAACAACTATTTCAATTTTCACGGACAAAAGATGACAGATGATTTAGATGGAAATCAATGCCGAAATGATTAGGATTGGTTAATCAACTCGGCGGATCCCGTTTGTGCAATTTTCGATGAAATGCATAATGAAGTGACGTTGGGTACATGCTTCGTTCCCTACTGCAGCAAACACCGTAAGCATTTGGAAAACATCCTCATGTGATCTTCAAAGCAAAAATTTCTAAATTATAATTGAATTTAGGCAGCATAATATCTTGATAAAAGTAAAATATACAAATAAGCCAAACTGCTGTTTTTTAATTTTCAAATTTTCTTTTATTTTTCTATTGAACAAAAGCTTAATATCGTTAAGAACGAATTGCAAAGAAGATTGGTGGGATGCTCTAACATTGAAGATAAACAAAAATGCAGAGACGATCTTTACAAAATACTAAAACTCAATGACTATCCTGATCATTTTCTTCAAACTCACCTTCCACGAATCCTCGGACGTACAAACAAACCCAAAAATTAGTTTTACTTTCAGATACCATTCATATCGGATTCTGTAAACAACAAACTAAAAAGAATATTCAGAGGTGTCAACTTACCTGTCTGTATATCTCACAGGTCTTTTGCATTATGAATGGCTTTAAATCAACGCCATCGTCATGATAATATCAAATGTGATCTTAGATCTTGTCAATTAAATAATAATCTATGTCTCCGTACAAACGTTATTTATCAAATGAAGTGCAATTCATGTTCAAAAATTTATATCGGTAGTATACGATTCGATCGTTGCACGTGCGCCTGAAAGAACATCTAACTAGGAAAGAATCCAGTGTATTCAGGCACAAACAACTTTGCTCTCCAAAGGATATTTTCCCTTTTGAAATTTCTATCCTAACTTCCGATAATGATAACATCAACCTTCGTCTTCGAGAAGCTATGTACATCAAGAAATTGAGACCAGGTCTTAATAACAGGGAGGAGTGCAATGAGTACCAAAGCCTGCTTTTCTGATTTCTTTGTATATTTTGAATTTTGTAACATCTATTGCATGCTCTGTTTTACTTCCTTTTTATGTGATCAGGCCGTCATAACGGTAAAAATTTGAAAAATAAAAAACAGCAGTTTGGCTTATTTGTATATTTACTTTTATCAACAATTTCTAAGGTCCGATAAAACCATGTGATTCTGAATGCAATGATTGTGCCATGGAATCATTTTGTAATGCAATCGAGACAATGTGACCATAGATTTTTTCAACAAAAGTACCTACAGTCCGTTTCATAAAAAGTGGATCATCCTAAAATTTGACTAAGTAAAACATAAGTATGATACAGAAAGCATTTTTCATGTTATTTCATGTCCCTAATATATTTAAATGTCCTTATATAATCTGATAAGCTATGATACAGCAACGGTTCTTAAGAAGCTAATATTTTGTGGCCCTACCCTTATTGTCAATGACATTACCAATTTGTTTAGCCATTGATTCGATGATATTGTTGATTTTTGACTGATCTAACTTTCTCCACTCTCTTTTTAACAGTGACGTAAGTTGTGATACGCCATCTGTAGGTAGCAGTGAACGACGAACGTTGCATTTTAGAATACTCCATACATTTTCTATGGGATTCAGATCAGGAGAACGAGCTGGCCAAGATAATGTCCTAAGCCCTAATTGAGACTTGCATAAGTTGACTCTACTACTCCTGTGACACGTAGCATTATCATCCATAAATAACCAAGTCGATGGATCACCAAGTTGATCTGTCATTTGGCCAATGTTCATTCGTAAAACATTCACATAGCGTTCAGAATTCATGGTTCCTTGCTGTATGTGAAGTTCAGAGCGGCCATTGGTCCAAATGACAGCCCAAATCAGTAGAGTCGCACCACTTTGTACCCGGGGACGATGTAAATGTCTCGGAATTTCCTGATCAGATTTTATCCATAATCTCAATCGACCATCGCTATCCTTCAGACGGACTGATGCCTCATCAGACCAGACAACCCGATCCCATTGATTTCGCCAGTGACAATGGCTCATTGCCCATCTGAGACGTCTTTTTGTATGCTGATCTGATAATTCGATCTGAGAGGGCCTCTTACAGCTCTTGAAATTCGACTCAATAAGTCTTCTACGAATAGTGGACTTAGAAATAGACGAGTCTAGTGCAGCCATCTCAGTTAACGAGAGACTTGGATCAACTTTAACAAATCTCAAAATTAGGCGGTCTCTACGTTTGGATGTTTTGCGTGGACGGCCAGAGCCCTCTTTACGACAGAGTCGAAAATCATCATTATGCCATCGATGCACATTTGTGTAAGGGACATTTAGTCGCTTGCTTGTAGCTCGCAAAGAAAACCCTCGTTCTAGCAAGGCTGACACTTTGCCTTTTGTGAATGTGATCTCGTTATTGTTCATTTGTGCTTTGTATTGTTTTCAACCGGTAAGAGATAGATTTCTAGCTGAAAGCAATCAGGAGTGCTGCCAACACCACCGCAACGAAGTCAGGAAGCTATGGAACATGAAGTCCAGTTAATCACATGTAGCAGTTACATTATTGTTGATGAATAATGGTGCTATAATGGCTCTGATTGACCGATTTTCTTTACTTTTGTTTTGCTTGATAGCTTTTGGCTTGTAGAACAACATATTACATAACAAAGGAAACAAATGTAATTTTATAAGCGTGAGGTATGATTTTGTGTAACATTGCTAAATGAAGATCAAATTATCTACTACTTTTTTATCTATAACAGGAAAACAACTCAATATTCAGGTTTGAAATTTCCAACAATGATATTAGTAAGCACAACTGACATATCTTCCAAATTTCAGAGAAATTCGTTCAAGTTTGGCGGAGTTAGACAAAGTTGAAGTTAAGGCGATGTTTAAGGGTGATCCATTTTTTATGAAACAATCTGTAGAAGACCTTGAAAAGTAGGACAAAGAAACTATCAATGTTTCCCATAGCAGGGAATAATTTGCTTCCGAGTTTCTGTATCGCAACTTTGTTTGCTTGAATAGCAGTTTTTTAAGAAATTCTTTAAATTCCAAAACTTCTGCGATTACTGCTGCAATGCTTTTAGTCAAAAATTGCACGATATATGCGAATTTGTGCTTAAAATGTTTATTGTTAAATAACAATGAGTATTGAAATAGATTATACATGAGAACACTCTCAATCAGTTGCATCGCAGTCTCTTGCGACACTTTCGAAATTGCTTCGCAGTTCGGTCAAGGGCGATCAATACCGATTGCAGGTTAATTTGTATATTGCTGTACAAAAAATGATCGCTTTAATGTAAGCAGCGAATTTTAGAAAACAGCTAGCACTTAGTTGGATTCAGTAGGCCCTACCGTTAGTATAGTCAGCGTGTCCCAGTGAAGGTGTGAGCTCGCCACCACTTCAGACTTTGGTTCGACTCCTGTGGCAGGCGAGTGCGAGCAGGGACTGTTGGTGCATTTTATTTACATAATAGTTGTCATTCTCTTTAGATACTGGGTCAGACCTTTGTAGTCAATCTATTGTGTGACGCAGTCGAATGACAAGCTGATATGCTTTCTCGCTACAACATGAATGCTGGTGGCATTCTGTCAATAATACTAGTAAAGCTGTGTAAATTTGTAGGCAGCTTTCACTTGCTGATGCTTTTTTAGGATATGTCCTTTGACCAATCAAAAGGAAAACAGCAGAAAGATTCGCCCAATGTTTAGTCACAAAAAGTTACTGATCTTTGTTGTATTATCTTCTTAGAATTGCAAGATACGCGTTTCTTGAAGTTTTGTGACCAACACGAAGAAATCAATAGTTCAACAACAAAATTGGTTGTGTATGATACGTATATTCGTACGAATCAACTAAACTAAGAATTCAAAAATGTCAAAGATAACACAGTCATCGAATGATATCATAGAACCAAAACACACAAGTGTAAATCCAAGGCATGAAAGAGACATCAACATTATTAAACTATGGAAACGGGACTATTTACAATATCATGGAAATCGGAATGAACAGTCAACTATCACAGATATCACGACGTTGGAATAAATAGGACAATAAGCTGTCGATAACTTCGAGATGACTTCTGCCGTCACTATTTTTTCTTTGTACTGTCAGCGTGGCCAGTGAAGAAGATGCTAGCTCGTCTCCACCTCGAACTTCTGTTCGATTCCTGTGTCGGCGAGTGAGGTTGGGGAATCAATGGTGCTACTGTCTTTTATTGGTTTAGCGGCTTTCGTTCTCTTGAGATATTCAATGTTAATTAAAAACAGATGCCAAAAAGCATCCAAATTATAGCCTGACATATTGTCGATAGGATAGCATTTTCACTCTTTTTTATCAGAGGCTTTCAAAGCTTTCAAATTCTTTAGGCTGGTGTGTAAATTTGCCGATACATTTTTGAAAATTTGGGTTATGATATTTTCAGATTCATGAGTGTGAGTTTCTTCCCCTCTTGTCAACTCTTCATAGTAGGTGGGAGGAAAATATTTTTACATGAATAGAAATTAAACAGGTTGTTTTTTTCACTTCATCATACTTAGTTTGTTTTCGCAAATGTTTGCGACTGTTTATGATACTGTGCAGCTTATTAAGTATGATACCTTTTGTGCTTTTTTGAGCCATTTCAACAATGGGTGACAGACACCAGCATAGGATATTTTTTCAATGATACAACATTGTTCGTTGATAAGACAAAGAAGTCTGAAATCATCAACGCTGCTGGTTGATTACATGAATAATCTGAACGACCATGGAATATGCTGGCTGAAATTCCTTGAATACTTCTTTTTGTAAAACATTCCATCGAATCTTCATTGCACTGACATTATAAGATTTTGTAGCATGTTCACTGTTTCATTTTCTCTGTCAAAGGTTGAAGTAGTTCTTCGAAGATATTGTCCAAAACTAAATCATGAGCATGCTTGCGTTGTTACTTATATTTTGATTGAGTTGAAATACTTAATGACAAGGTGAATGCAGTGAGATGAGATGCTTCTGATTTCAAATTTCAAATCAAGTAAATCTACTAGTAGATTTATTTCTCCCGAAAAATCTCTACAAAACTGCATAGCCATCGTGGCTCACATATCAGTTGCCGAGCTGTTTACTCGTAGTTACAAGAAAATCTCCGGCTCGGAGATTCTCCCTGTGTACTACTGGCATAGATAGTAAGTTACTGTACTTATTAGTGGAATTCCTCGCACTAGTGCAAGAACTCATGGACTCTTGGATATTGGTGTACAACATGAGTGTTGAACTTCGATTAACATATTTTCCCTCTTTATCGTTCATTCCTGTTTACCATCATACATCTGAATTATGTCAAAAGCGTGCTTCAACATTTTTCAGAATTCATCTACTTGGTTCACAAACTATTTTAGTCCTTTGTTGAATTTTCCCTAAGTGAAAGCTTTCGGATTATTTTATTGCACGTTGATTCAGCTATGTTTTGTATTAGGAAATATGCAGAGTTGTGCCTAAAAAAGAGTGGTGTTTTGTAATGGATGAAGTAGCTAGATCAAATTCTTCCTGTTGCATTTGAAATAATTCATTCCGATGTGGCGAAATCTTGCAGAGAAGGAGTCTGTCAAGGATGTCTGTCATCCTACTTCTCCCTTAATAATCTGGCATGCTTTCCAACGGGTGGAAGACCACTATACTATATATACATAGTTCATGAAATTACATCCCACGGGATTCATCAATCATTTTCTATATTCCAAAGAATCGACTAGCTATTCTTAAAGCATTACAAAAGTGTCGGACTGAAATGTATAACACATCTTCGGATATCTAACAGTTACAGCTGACAGTTAACAGGAGTTAATCTTTGACAATTGATCAATTAATTTTACTTGTAACAGGAGGCATACAGGCCTATACATATCATGACATTTTCTTGCAAGGACACAAACCATGTGATCGTTGATACGGTTGACGCTGAAGCTACTGTGATTAATATAGCCTCTTTCGCCTTGAGCACTTAGTTTTGTATCCATGAGTTTTGCTGAGGGCTGATGAAATATTTAATCATGATATCTATATGTCATGTCTGAAGCAATGAAGACCAGTGAAATAGAATTTGTAATAACGGCGATGAGTATTCGACTGACAGCACTATAGAGGACTATAGAATCGTTTAAGAATGCGTGATATTTCCTGTCGATCCCCATAGAATTTGTCAAATGCTCGCGGTGTCAGCAAAATGATTTCTGAGGACGAATTTCATTTTGTTGTGACCGTTGTATGAGACTGAATAGAATTTGCTAATTTCGAAAATGAATTGAGAAACCAAAACTAAATAGACACATGAATTCCGTGGGAATGTGAAATTTTTATGTACTAATCTTGAAATCTCAACGCATGTCATAAGATCCCCTGAAAAATATGCGATGCGAATATGAACTATATTTCAAGTAAACAAGAACGTTAGCCAAAGGTAGTTTGAAACAACCACACGTCAAACTTCATACGAGTAGTGCGAAGATAGCGGTGGGTTCACTTCACGTACCACAGTGAGGTAAGCGAAACCATAGTGTAGGTATATTAGGTAGAGTAGCAACTCGAGTTGAACACCATACGGTATTGATGCCAAATGTGAGATATGCAAATTTTTTGCAGTTTTGAAGAAATTACCACCGAATTGACTGATCATGATAGCAATGCGGAAGGAATAATGGTATTTTACAGATCCTCCGTGTCATGATAGCCTTGGAGAGGTAATGTCTGCTAAATTAGCAATTCGATATGTTTCTGTTACTTTCATGCTCAACCTCAAGAGTATTTTCTTAAGCATGATCATATCACAAGCCACCTGCCACTGGTAGAGCAAAATATCATAATCAAAGACAATGATCATAATTAATTTTAAAAGATGTAAAGAAATGAAACACAAATTAACTGAATCATAAAATCATGCCGATGAAAATTGAATTAAAAACTTCAGCCAAGAAAGCACAATCTCAACTTTTTCATGAAGGCTTGCATTATAATGCGGTTCATAAAATTCCCTTGATAATCAGCTTAATTCCCGCTTAATTGAGATGCTTGTTAGAAAATGTTCATTCCTTTTGATATCAACATGCTTCGTACAATATGTATTTGGTTCACGTCAATAATATATGTAAAAACCAAAGTAAAACATCTTGATAAAAACAGGAATGATTTTCAAAAAAATGTAGCTTCTTAAAGAGAGATCAGATGTTTTTTATACCACAGCAAGGTAACTCTATGAACGGAACCACCAATACGACATAGCTTGAAAAAGTTAGCAGCAGAAAATTAGTGGACTGTTCAAACAAAAAGAACACCTCCCATAAAACTAGCAACAAGGTTTTTGCGTTTACACTTTTTAACTTCGCTTATTCTACCAAACAAACACCTGTTCAATTCAAGCTTTTATATTTCAGGCGGACTGAAGTACGAAAGTAGTGGTATCTCAATGAAAACGCCGATACCGCTCTTTGACTGCAAAGGTAACCCGTACAAGATAATTTTCACTAGTGGTGCTTCTCGGCTCTTATTTTACAATCGGAGGAGAACCTCTAACGTAGGGTGTCGAATCTCAAAATCTATCACTGTGATTACCTTTGTCGTAAGCGGTGTTACAACAGCAATCAATTTGTATTGCATCCTTGTTATTATTTGCAAACGTCTATACATGACAAGAAAATTTGCTTTAACTTTGTATCTTTGTTCTGCGTTTATCATTTATTCATGTGGATATTCTTATTTGATTATATATCGATATTTCCAGAAGATGAATAGACTAACTTGTATTCTTAGTTTTCAAATATTCACTGTGGGTGTTCACACTTATTTATTTTCGCTACTTACTCTAAGTGTAAATTGTGCTCTTGCAGTGTTTAGACCTTTTGATTACCATCTAGTATTGTCAGCAAAACGAACCATTTTTGTGAATGTTCTTATATTGGTCATTTCAATATTTTTTTCAGTTGTCATTCCATTGACTCATTGACTTTGTACTTGAATATACTTGATGGATACTTGCCCTCCGTATGCAATGTGGAGTCCTTATTTGATAAAAATTACATGATATCAATCGTTGTATTTGCCTTGCTATTAGTTTTCATTATAATCGTCGTTAATTTTGTTATAACAGTGAAAGTCATCAATCAGTTGGAATCTAGCAACAGCCTGAGAAGTATAGAACGACCAGTTATAAAGTCAAGTATGAAATTGTGCGTAAGACAGGGATGGATTATGTTCGTAAATTGTGTTTGCAATATTCCTCTAGCAATCAACGCGATAGAACATGACGAGGAATATGACCAATTCTCTTTTCTCTTTGCTATTAGTGTTGGACTGTGGAATATGATTGTTTTGTGCCTGTGTGATAAGAAAATTAGAAAAGCACTCTTATAGCTGTTTCTAAATACATCACTTTTCGTTCACAGTACTTTGTTTTTAATTTCAGATTGTTCAATTTAGGTAATAAGTAATTATAATAAGTTATGAAAACGCTTATAGACAGGAATGAAGACACGAGATTTATTTACGAAATTCGCAACTTAAGTTCAAAATTAACAGAAAACATGAGCTCCCTCAGTGCAGCCTGTCTTTACACTTCAATCATCTGACATTTGACGCGCAACACATTACTTAATGAACCATAGCCTAAAATCATTTTTTCTCTTAACGCCTAAAACTTGTTGAACAAATTACGTGTTGGTGCAACTTTGTAAAGGAATGCATAGAAGAGAAAACTATGTTGTTTCATGGCCACGTCTGTTCTCTACGGTGAGATACAACAGTACTGTACAATCTGGCTTAACAGTTGATACATATAACGCTAGATTACAGTTCAGTTCCAAACAAGTCGCTTAACTGGAAACGCGTAACATAAAATGCACAAGAGAAATGCGTACTAGTAAAATCGATAAAAGGTAATATACAAAAACTAGAAATATGTGTGAGAGAATAAACTTCAAATACATAGACTAAAAGAAAACTGAAAGTTACAATAAAGACCAAGGATAACTGAAGCAAAAGTCAGCACAGTTTCAACAGAAACAATCTGTCCTTCTGCACACAAAGAGCCGGGAGTGAGAGTCGAATGCCTACACTTTCTGTGATGGCCAGCTCCAAAGATGTCCTTGCTTTTCTTGCTACTTGAAAGCCTTGGTGTTCCTGCTCTAACGCTGCTGATCGATGTTCACAATTGCTCAAATGACGGGTGATGGCGGACACTGGCGGTTGTTTGCTTCTCGGTCTTGTTGTTCCTTTGTAGAGCCACTTGGACACATGAGACAACATAGTTTTCTCTTCTATGCATTCCTAAAAATTGTCGCAAAATTGATGTACGTACGTAGGTGTAGAAGCAATTTTGTTGCCGTTTCAAGAAAAAGATCGTCTAGGATATTTTGAGTGATCCATTCGTCTCTGAGCCATCTTTAAGAGTCATTTCTTTTTTCAAGCGAAATTTGCGAGCGTTCTAAGGAGCGCACGATGAGTGACACCATGAGAACCGCTTGATGTCCTCTTTAATTTGTCTTATTTAAATGAAAGTGATCATCTTCTCGCAATCTCAGTTAACATGTTGAAATAAATCAAGATTGCCGCACAAAATAACAAATCTGTAGTTCAAAGTGGTGGAGAGGGGGATGAATAACACGGAAACTAGGAGTCAACTCCCAAAAATTGCAACTGTTTTTATCCCTGAAATTCCTAGCTGCATTACACTTTCCGCCCGGAAATCATTCATGCTGTTACGACACTAACTGTAGAATATAAACTTAGTAAATGTCAAATTGCAAAGCGCATTAGCAACAAGAAGGTAGTAAATTCTAAAGGATATGAGACCTCTATCATCAATGAAAAACAATTATCATGGAATAGTAAAATTATGCAAAAAAATATGCAGCACAAGGAAGATAAAGATGCAAGAATAGATCAACAAAATATATATTCACAAGAAAATAATATAGAAAAGCTTATGTAAACCGGAGAAAAAGAGTGCAGTGAAGTGCAGGTAGGTAATGACAGAGTGAGATAATCACAGAAGACACAGAAAGCATAGAAAAAAAGAATTCAAGCAAAACGATCAAGAAAAGTTACGCATCAGACAGAACGGAACAGCAAGATTGTCCAACAGAGAACTTCACTTTATTGCCACTCCCTTGTCTCGGTCTTTCTACTTGAATTCTAATTTCCTATGTTTTTGATTTCTGTGAATTATCTATTCACTTTTACTTATTTCTTAATTTTCAGGCAGCGTGTATTAACTTCTTGATTATCTACAATTAAGGAACCCTTGATGTTTTCCATGCAGAATTGATCGATTTCTCTGCCTCATGAACTTTGTTTGTCTTCAATTCGTGTCAATGTTTTGCATTATTTGTGATCATGGCACAAAATACATTGCACTCTTATGAAATTGGAGTTTTCCAAGACAAAGCAGCTGACCATTAAAAGGCTATCCTCATCTCCGCATAATCAAAAATTTAATTTCTTGAATGTTAGCAGTACTATAGTGTAACAGAGAAGTTAAAAAATCGTCTACTTTATGATATTCACAGAACCGGCCTCATGAGCTATCCTCAATCTATCTTCGAAGTGTTCAGTCCCTTCTTCATTACCACCTCTTCTGCTCGCATTCAAAAACTACCAGGATAAACATGTTTCATAATCTAGTTAAACTGTTTATTATCACCTACACAGATGTCGTCTATGCATCTATGAAGCATTATTGATAGCAGTTTATTGATAGCACGTCCAATCTTCTTTTCTTCAATTAATGTTGAATATAACCATATTCACAGTACACAAACAGATCAGCTAAGAGAGGACTGCAGTTCCTTCCAATAGGAACACCACTACTGGGAATGTTGACCTCTAAGCGTTATAAAAGTATTTTCTAAATGAAATTAGTAAAAGATTTGAATTTGTCCTAAAAAAATCCATGACCATTACATTTTGACAGCAACATGAAACTTTTATGGCACTTTTTTGGCAGTTGCTCAGCAACCTTGTCCAATGAAAGTCGGGTCGAAATGTTCCCAAATGGACTGAAATCGGATAATATAACTCAATGTTTTACCAACTTTCGTACTGACTGTGTGCACTCACCATTAGAAGGCGCTGTACGTCGATGGGTCTGTCCTAATTTTAACTGAAAATGCTTTAACTAAAATGTTTAAGTTAAAATATTTTTAATTTAAATTATCACAATTTCGACCCGATTATTGATTAAGATTTATTAATCTGACCGAAAGGGACATTGTCCTTTGTCCCGTTTATTGGATAACTTTGAAGCACGATTTGCGAAACAATTTACAGCTTTCATTGAAAGCATCGAAACATGAAAAACATCGTATGTCAAAATATCGTAACATCACACTTAAAAAACATTGCAACATTATATAATGTTAATGTTAGTGCCAAGATTTTCATGATCTCAGCATAGATATCTGTAGGATGATAAATTCATGTACCATTCATTCATGGTAAATTGAAAGTTCAAGAATGTAAGTTCATGTAAGTCTATGATCTTATCAACGCATAGAATTGTCCAGACGAATTTCAAAGTCATCCAACAATATCGATAGAAAACCATATATAAACCAGATTTTAAAATCATTCAATCAAAATTTTGATGATTGCATGAAATGATGGAGTTTGAAGGCCACGTAACATGAATTTAAATTGACTAAGTAGTCAAATTCATCGAATTAATTATTGAAGCGATTAAGGATATAAAAAGGAATATGATTACTCTTAATTGCCGATTTTTTTAGATTTACGATGTTTTTCATGTTACGATATTTTCATACTGATCCCCAATTTACATGGAGTATCAACGCTATCTGAAAACTTTTCAAAAGGATCAGCATATAATTGTTGCTATTGCATAATTGATATTTAGCAAACTGCCGACGTTAAATCGAAATATTTTCAAATTTTTGGGATTTCAAAGGAGTTGAAATTGATACAACGAAATGCAAGGTAAAACGTTTCGCAAAAAATGCTTAATTAATCTTGATTAACATTTTTGGTTATTGGCCTTGTTGTATAGAAAATGTTATTGTTCTCAACTTCAAATGAGTATCTCGGTCAGTCGATGGCAAATTGTTCATAGAATATATGTGAACTTCCGACTGCTCATGACATCGCTTATTCTCCAATAATATTTGTTCTATATTGTCATTCATAATTTGTACAATTTTTTGCCATTATCAAGCAGTGTAGGTAGCTAATATAGCAGGATAATAATAAAGAAATAGAATAAAAAATGCAGAAATCGTGTACACAAATAAAATAGCGGAAATCAAAAGTCGATTAATATTAAATAGCAGAGATCGGCTTTCCACAATTTCGAACGGATTATCACTTGGTTCGTTGTTCTTATTACGGTTAATATAATAATACGGGCGTTTGGTGCTCACGATTGTTGAAATGTTGGGCTCTTTGTACAAAATAGCAGTAATTCGGGCGTCTTCATCATCTCGGGCGCTCTGTACAAAATATGAGAAAATAGGGCGATTAGTACAATTTAATTCATTGACTTTGACCAAGTTCGACTCCTAATAATAAGGCATTAGACAAGTGTATTGTAATTTTGGTTTTTCAGCCTGTCCCTGGCGAAAAAACCATTTCGGCTTTTCCGAAAACCAAAAAAATCGGTTTTCTAAGACAACCACTTGCCGAAAAACCAAAATTGGCTCTCCACAAAACCCTATCCTGGCAAACCAAATTTGGTTTCTTGTAGAACTTACATTACGAACAATCTCTTGCTATAAAATCAAATTTGGTTTTCTCGAGAACTGAATGATTTTGTCAAAATATCTGTAAAAGAATTCCTCAACCTAAATATCAAGATACGTTTCTGATGACAGAGTGCATTGACTCGTTTGAAATTTCTGAGCATATTTGCGATGATGTGAATAATTTACATGTCACATACATGTAGTTATGTATTGATAATGGTCCATGCATATTTCCAAGCACTTTAATTTAAAGATAACCATATCAGCCGTATGATTCTTGGCGAAAACAAAGACGATTGCCGCAGAACTTTCTTCTAAATTCGAATTTCAAGAAGAAAAAGTTAAATTGAGTCGTTTCTGCCAGAGTTGCTTTACCGGCTCTGTTTCAAAAACAGACACTTTAAGAAGAATTCAATCCTTTTCGGACACAATGTCAAGCACGAAGTACGTCAACATAATCAGGGTGAGTCCAAGGGGTACATCATCGATGTCCTTTGTGACGACAACGGCATCTGAAATCAACAGGATCCTGGACGGTCGGTTGAAATTTCTGTTCTCAATTGCTCCTGAAAAAGTGCAAATTTCACCAGATGTCATGAGGCCGTAAAATATTGACTTTATACCTATTACATATATCTTCATGAATTTTAAATACGTCTATTAGCAGTGCGGATGAGTAGGCTGCGATCAATATTATTCCCGACCATTATCAATATTATTTACGGACGATTGCACGGGATGTCATCCCAAATTCGCCAAAAATTGAAATGCGATCCCGATGTGTTAGTAACTGCTCACATGCATGTAGTATTTATTTTCAAAAACGGTTCAACAATTCAAC
Source organism: Prostheceraeus crozeri (assembly GCA_907163375.1). NCBI lineage: Eukaryota > Metazoa > Platyhelminthes > Polycladida > Euryleptidae > Prostheceraeus > Prostheceraeus crozeri. The sequence goes on along the minus strand of CAJQUW010014178.1, from coordinate 457,334 downwards.
AAACTGTCTATCAGGATAAAGTACATGCAGTCTTAATGCTAGAGAATGTGTAGTTACTTATTGTTGTCATTCCAAATTCAATTCCGTACTGCGAGCATAATGACTTGTCAATAACTCAAATGTCGTATCTTTATTGGTTTGTAAGAAGGATGTCCTTCACTCCAATTACAACGGAGGAAATTTCAACTGATACGGTCGATGTACAAATGTGCTTGCTCGTTGTTTTTTCCTATGCGGTGGTCTTCACAGTTTCAGCATGAAATATGTTAACAATCAGTTAAAGAGTTGTGTAAAGTTATGGTTCATTGCTTTGCTCCACTTTGATTTGATCATAATAGCGATTCAGGAAATGTCAGGTGAGAACTAACATAATGAAGATAACATTGAACAATTGATTGAATTAGGCACATCTATTTCAGGAGTTTTACATTGGAAATTCAAGCCTTCGGCAGAATCTTTCATCAAAATGCTTACCGACCTACCAAGCAAACATGCAGCTCCTGGCAAATTCATTGTAGTGTCTGAAGTAAACGTGTACCTTTGGCATGAATGGTTGATGAAATCTTCATCAAGTAAGTTGTTAATCAACACCTCGAATCCATTAAACGATATAGGAGAGCTTTTGTTTGATGTATTGCCACTCGAAATTCTTGGACAGCGAAAATCATTGTGATTTCCTTGAAAATGTCTCCGTCATAGTGCATCGGAGCTGGAGCAGGACGGAATTCTTGCGGATCGAACACTGGGAGTCTGTTGGTCGGTGTCTTCTTAAAACAGACTGCCGAGAGACTGCTCATAACGCTGGGCTGATGAATTGAAGGAATCACGAATATGGTCTATCGCTAAAATGGAAAATGATGAATCACTGAATAAAGAGTCATCATTTTTTAATATTCTTAACAATTTTTCAGAGACGACCACAGAATTAGATTCATGTGCGCGTGCCTAATAAAATATTTAATTCTGTGGAGACAACACGCTTTCTACACAGACGCCAGTAATTAAAGTTGAATTAGACTAATCAAAGCATTGATCAAACGACGAGAGATCATATTCAAATCGTTAATCAAATGTACAAAGCAAGATCGTCTTTATTTTCACTTCGAATTTCTCATGGTCCACCGATCGACCTTTGAAGGTCCGAGACGCCGAATCACTGTCTTTTTGCGCACTTTAATTCAAAGTTGAATTAGACTTAAAACAAGGGGGAGCTTGATTTGTGCCTTTGATTTTGTTTTCCATATGAAAGTGAATATGTCAAACTGGTAGAAGCGAATTGTTTGAATTCTGAAATCAAATATAAGTTGACAATTTAATGTGCGTAAATTTTTGATAGCCTACATTTTGCATGCGACCATAGTTACGCGGGCACTATTCAATAATTCTTATCCTCCCTCCTATGCCCAGGCATAGTTAAGTTTATTTGAAAAAATGTTTGCAGGCTTAACATGCTTTCACTCCATACTTCAAGGTGTCCTAAAAAAATTCGATCTTCAATGAGAGATATCATTAGCAGGGTTGGAACAATCACACAATTCTCTTTTCAATTACAATTACAATTACAGTTGATCTTTTACGATTACAATTATAGTTATAATTATAATTACTTTGAAATCAAAATCTTTCCTTACAATTATGATCACAATTAGTTCAAAATCTTCAACTACAATTACATGTGTGACTTTGCAATTGCAATTATAATTACATCAAAAGTTGTAATTAATTACAAAATTACAATTACATCGATTTTCCGAACAATGTTGGTCAACTGTGATTTAGTTGTCCAAAACGATTCCAAGTCTTAGTAAATTTGATTTTGAGTAAAGGATAAAGAATGAAGTAAGGCCTATTGTCTATTGCAATTCCAACGTTGCAATCTTCCAGTGATCACTTCAAAGTGGAGCTTACAAAAACCTTTATCTTGATGAGCCATGATATCAGTCTTATCTCGACGATACAGTTACAGCAACCGTCAGAAACAGGATGAGTAGTCTTTCTCTGAGTCATCATTAGCAGCAGTTAACTATTATGCTAAGTTCGGTAGGCCTATTTCTAAAAACGGTGTGAACGCCCAAAAATAGGTTGCACCATCTCTTCCTATAAGGATCGTCCCATACCCATGCAAAGTCATTCTCCTACATGTACATTCTTTTATATTAAAGCGATTCCTCACGTTTATTAATACGTTGATCTCTCACCTGTGGCATTTATTAAAGATTGGCGTCGTAAATTATTAGAGGAAGCATTAATGTATAAATTCGAAAATACCCATCTTATGACATTTGTAATTTTGTATGTTCTGTTGTAGAGACTAATTCTAAAAATTCGGTAAAAACGCGACACAGAATCAGACCTATATGTAGGCTACAATTGTGCATGTAGGATTTGTAGGCTATATGTGTATTGATAGGTCTGTATCAACACTCCACACTAGTCTAAGTCTGTGGAACATCACGTCATAAAAGTTGATACCAAGCCTGTGCTGATTGCTGACTGCTCTACTAGCTATCTCATAGTGTACAAGTAGGCTATAGTACGCGAGAGCTAAGCTAATTTACTTCACGAGTGTTAGCTAAACAGTATATAGGGTTTATATACTTATACACCTTTTCCAAGTCATTAGTAGAAACACGCAATTCAATAGTGGTGATCTCAAGTCAATAGTAGATCCGCTTAAATCAGGAACGGGAATCTCAAATCATTAATAGAAATTCTATTCTATCTCAAGTCAACAGTAGATCTACCCAATTCAACAACGGAAAGCAAAAATCAACAGTAGATGTTGCGATCTTTTGTCATGTTTCAAAATTTACGGGCCAGTTTGTGCCTCTTTAGAATGGATATGGAGTTGCAATTACGGATTCATTAATGTTTTTACTTGATTGAGCACTATTTCGTTTTACAGACAAAAATTTAATAGCAAATGGAAGACATAAGAAGCATGCATGTAATGTAGCCCCCAGGATTCGAAGCTGCAAAGAATGAATTCGAGAATTTTTGTTCTAGTCATGTAGGCTGTGTTTAGAGACAGTTCGTCCTGATCGCCGATAATGAAAAGCAACAATGTGGGTATGTGAAAAATCGGTCTATAATTTTCAATAGAAACAATAGAATAAAAATATGCTGAACATAAATCATGATGAACGACATAACACTGAAAATTTCCACTGATGCATTTACATATTTCAATATATTATGTCTTCTTCTCTCAACGCACGACCGTAATACGTCTGCATATGTGAAAACCATCGGTCACACTTATAAGCCGTTATTTCGGCAACGTTCTGCTCAGCTAATTGCATTAGAGTTGCAAGTCTTTGGGGGGTGGGGTTGCAAAATGACCTGGTCCCTCACCTCTGCCATTTGGCGCTTGACTCCGGCTTTCCACGAACTGAACGCATTTTCGCAAATGTTGAACATGAGAGAATAGGGAGAAAGAAATTTTGCACTGTGAGTACTTGGGAGATTAGCCAAGTGGTGATTGCGATGGATACTGCAATTGTCTATTATGAATACCGCCAACGTTTCATGTCCAATATTCAGGGACAGCTCTGACAGAAAGGAATTGAAGGCTGTCGAATTCGTATTCGATGTAATGAACTGGTGATGAACCAGACCCCGTCTTGGAGACACGGCAAATAATGCACTAAAATTTGTGCTCCTTCGTCCACCAACAACACGCACAGCCCGATCGCCTCTGATGGCTCTCCCGCGAGTACGTTTGATCCAAAGATGAAAGCCACTCTCATCAATACAAATCGGCTCAATATCTGGACTGAGAGCAATTAGCCACTCTACGAGTTGTCGACGTTGAGCTTTCACTTCAGATGCATTTCTCTCTGCAGGGGAGTCCATTAACTTCTTCATGGTCACCATTTGACCGTGCAAAATATTCGAAATTGTGTTATCACACATGGCGGGCTTATGTGGCAGCAATGACTTCAAAGTGGCATTTATCTGTGATAGAGTAAACTGGGGATTTTCCTCAACAATAGACAAAAGAGTTGAAGATATTTCATCATCCCGTTTCTTGTTGTGTGCACCTCCTCTCTGTCGCACTACACATCCAGTATTTTGAAAACGCCGGATGATTGACCAAGCAGTTCCAGATTTGATAGCCAACGTCTCAGCCAAAGCTTGATAATCCTGACCATTCTCAAACGCCCGTATAAGTCTTTGCTTGTCTGCAGCAGATATTCGTTGACGCGACATCGCTACAGATCGTATGTACAAAGAATGACATTAGTTGGTGCTATCAATCAATGCATGCATCGAGTCGATGTGATGAGTCAATCTTTGTTTCTGCACATGCCATTGTACTTTTGTCTATTATTGTTAGTTAGCTAACGAAGACGTGAATAAGTGATTGCGCGATGCAAACTGCATTATGCAATCGTAGCTACATGTTTTAAACTGGCCCGTAAATTTTGAAGCATGACAAAAGATCGCAACATCTACTGTTGATTTTTGCTTTCCGTTGCTGAATTGGGTAGATCTACTGTTGACTTGAGATAGAATAGAATTTCTATTAATGATTTGAGATTCACGTTGCTGATTTGAGCGGATCTACTATTGACTTGAGATCACCGCTATTGAATTGCGTGTTTCTACTAATGACTTGGAAAAGGTGTATAAACCCTATACAGAATATAAGTATAGGGCCTATATTCTACGCGTTACTGTGTCATATAACATATCATCATACATCGTATCAGCAATCAGCATACCTAGTTGCCTACTATAGCCTATGTGAGAGGGAAATTATAGAGTCTGTACAAAAGACATTCAGATAGATGAGTTCACAACTTTAAAATAAAAAATTTTAAGAATAGAATCATATCAAGTTATAAAACCAAAAAGTGTGAAAATTGAATTTTCAATATAGCAATCCTTGGATGTTGTGTTTCGTCTAACCAAAAAGACAAAAGTAATTGATACGTAATTGACCGACATTTTTCTTCACTTACAATTACAATTACATCATAAAAGTTCAATTGCAATTACAGTTGAAAATTCGCTATTTTAATTACTTTAAAATCAAAATCTTCAATTACAATTACAATTACTTCAAAAATTGTAATTAATTACAGAATTACAATTACAATCACTGCAGTTTTTCCAATTAAAAATCCAAGTCTTAAGTCGACAAAAATTTCATAATACGGTTCAAAATACGGTTCAAAAAAACGGACCACCTAACTTCGCTGAAATTCAGTCGATTCTCACGCTTTCTAATTGTGTCACACATCGACGTGTCATACATCATCCGAGAGCTTGTATTCTCAACTTTAAATGAGCTATGATAGACTTGCATTCGTTATTGTATTTGCTGAGCAGTCCTCAAAATATGAGAATCACTCAATTCGCAAATTTTTCAAGAAGAAAACTTGTGAAGAAAGGGGAAGAACGAGCATTTTCTGAGCTCTCTTTTGATATACTGGTCATCAAAATCGATGAACTAGGGAGAAATCTTCGTTCATCTTACATGCAGTTTGTGTACTTTCACATGCGACAGCTTTCATATTTCATCTTTCACAACACTTACTTGACTTTCCAACAAATTTTCTAAATATGACTCCATGCCAAAGTATTTTCTCAAGTATATGTGGATACGTACGAGTACAATTCCTCTAATCTGCATTAACTTGCTGAGATGTGTTCAAATGAACATGCCCGAAGGATCAATAAGGATAATAAAATTTTCATCCATCACTGCCCGAAGTCGCAAATTTGCTTTACTGAATTTGGAAATTGAATATTGACATAAAATTCCAATACTTTCCAAAATTAAGTCGGAGTTATTTCACGTGAAGTAGAATATTGTCATTAAGTCTCTCCTTTGGTTATAGTGGGATGCTTCTGTATTAATAAAGAGTAGACTTATAACAAGCAAAAATTGAAGAAAATACTTTCCTTTATCTCCCATGGCGAATGTGCAAAGAGTAGACTTTATCTTAAGATACTGATCCTTGATGCAAGCCCTTTCATCGAAGGTGCCGATGGTGGTTTCTCCTATTGTTTTCAATTGTTCGCAAATACTAAACAAAAGTAACATATAATACTTTCGCAATGTTTCCTCAGCAAGTGGCAAACTCCACTTGCTCCAGCGTCTCGATGGCGTTGGAAGTATGAATAATGCAGATGATGACTCGTAGAATTCAGGTGAGATCTTATCCTGGAGATTATTTACCGAAACATATTGTTATATGTCTCTCGAAATCGGCTGACTGAATTCCATAACAGAGGCACAAAAGTTTTGTTACCTAGTTTTCAATTTCCCGCAGAGCAATATAACCACTGAGGGGGCAAGAAAAAAACACCTTACCATCAGCTCCCCCACTGAAGTTGCCACAAGCGAGACCACGCGCTGTGACACTGACAACTTTTGCTAACGATGTTGCACCATGACGGCTATTATGCATAATAATTGCGACTCTAAAATCAATTCGTGATTTCTTGCGTTTTCGGCGCACCTTGCATAGCGGCATCCAGTGCGCACCGCCGTCGCGCCGCCGCTGATATCTACCCTCAAGTTTATGTATTATACGTGTATATTCATTTGTCAAGGCGTCTGATTTGATTTTTATAAATTTATATCATTTTTCCGGAGCTGCTGCAACCACCAGGTCGCTCTCAAAATTCAAGACCGGATTTCAGCCGCGTTCATTGCAACCGGCAGGCCGGCGGCTGATTCCAACCTTGACGTGCATCTTATTATGATGACATTTTGATATTGCTCTCCCTTGAATTTTGTATTCTCAAGGTTGTTTTAGTAAAATAAATTATTTCTTATCTTTCTAACTTCATTTTGTCAAAGTCAACTATTTACAGTCGGTGAACTGATTGATCACCGAGATGAGCATACTCTTATTAGACCTCTGTTATTAAATGAGAAAAATTCATCCAGCTTGGAAGTAAGCGTCGCTTTTCTTGACGATAAAGGTATTAAGTTGGATAAAATTTCTAGTTTCAAGTTGCGAGTTTGAAAATTTACCTTCCATTGGGGAATCTCGTCAAAACTGTATGCATATAAAATCGAATTTATTCGTGCGAGATCTTTCGAACACCACCGGTGTCCATCACGCATGTGAAATATGAGACATTGGCATTGAGGATAGCAGTTCATATTTTACGTGCATGTAGATCATACTACTGATATAGTGCTAACAGCAAGATTACAGTAAATCGTAATAAATGTAGAAAGAATTCCACAGGTGTACGTTCCAATGAAGTAAGAAGGACATAAACAAAGAAAAAAGGATCAAGTCAAAATTTCCATGCCTCACTCAATGTGTGCTTCACTCGACTAGATGAGTTCAAACGACGTGGCTAAAAAGCATATTTCTAACAAGTTCTTGATTAAATTCCCAAAATTGATCAATAAATCAAAATAAAATTCTTAAAATTGATCAATAGTGTTCTTAATTAGCTTTTTGATTAAAACTTCTTGTCCAATCGTGTTGAAATTTTAATTGAAAGTTGCGAGGTATTCCATACCATGCTTCCAATATTTCTCATAGATTTCTTTACTCAAGAAAGGAAGATTTGGCTTATTGGATTGACTGCCAATGGAACTAAGAATTTTATCCAGCGTGACGACCACGGACTGCGAGTATTTCGGAGAGGAATAAAAGCGGAATTTCTCAACCAAGTAAGAGCAATTCAAAATATGCATTACATTTCACGGATTCTCGACGATATGACAAGGGGTAGAATCAGTAGCTGTTTGTTGTTTGGGTTTTGGATCCATGATAAGAGTTTCTGTCGTGCATTTTACTTACTTGTATATGCAAATTTTACGACTTTTTGAAAATAGGCATATAGACCGATATTTTATCCGCGTACTTTATAATGCGTGACTTTTCATCGTGAAAGAGCTTTTATGTTTAAGGATTGATGGATGTCTGCGCGTTTGCTTCCGTTCTCACAATGCTTTCTATAAACAGACTACCGGTAAACTTGTATTTTCAGGTCTGCTTTCAAAATGTTAGAGTCCAACCTCTTCAGATTCATTTTTGGAATATGCGAGGCTTCATGTTTGAAATGGTTTATCAAACGACTTCACATTGGGCACCATGGACCAGACATATGCTCATATTGACAGAGGAACATGTAATCCATAGAAAAAGAAGAGTCTGCTGCGTATCGAAATGCGATGGACCAGCAGTGGAAGATGAAATAGCCAAGGAAGCGCTGTCAAGTAATTATTACATTATCTAAAATATTTAAATGAAATGTGCCTCACTTTTATCCATGTTGCGAGGCAAAGTAAGCATGATAATTGTCAAAGAAATTGCGTTGCTCATTAGCATACAAATGTCAATGTTGATAAGAATTTTTCCCTATGATCAAGAGAGCTCAATGAGATTTTAAATGTAGTGGGAGGGGAATGCTATTGGAGGCGAGCAAATCTGATTCGAAGCCGATCGAAATCTGAATGTCGGACCGGAGTTGTTCGGATTTGTCTCCATCAAAAGATTCGGATTTTAAGTTGAGGCATGTTGGATTATAATTTGTAGAATGTCCCGACGTCACGCATTTTGAAATTAGTCAACAGCTTACAAGAATAGCAGTCGTTAGTCAGGATTTTAATTTTACAAAATTTTCACAAGACACAACACCTCAAAGAAGTTCTTTTCGGTGATGTGTCCCTTCCATATGACATCAGTAGGCCTACTGGTAGACCAGTAATTGCTTTCCAAGATATTTAGAAGAGCAACTTTTGATTTAATTAACAGAAATTCTCATCCATCTATTCGCTCATCTGTAAAGCTAATCACATTGAAATTTGTGTGCATTCTATGAAGCGCGATATTCGTCATTGGTCACGTGCATGTCTTGGTTGCCAAAGAAGCAAAGTCAAACGTCATACTGAATCAGGTATAGGCAGTGACATCTATGAGCAGTATAAGATATCTATGATATACATGATGTGGGAGTTGAGCGTCCCTAAGATATCTTACATCATAGAAGTTCATGCCCTGATATAGGTGATTTTCCACAACACAGACGTTTTGGACACATCCACATAGATATTGTTGGATCAATGCATTTCAAATGGCTTCCGATATTTATTTACCACTGTCTACTTACATATCTAAATCTGGGTGCAATAAAATCGAATAATGGCAATTTGTACATTGCTGCCTACTGTCAGCAGGCAGCAATGTAGGAATACCATGTGAGATTTCAAGGCAAGTAATGTACAAATCAGAGACCTCGTTGAAAAATGACGACCGGGTAATGCACAGTGCTGCTTGCCGACAGCAATGTATAAACTGTCATTATTCCTATATTGTTGTACCATAGATTTAGAAATATAAGTAGACAATGTGCATTACCCGGCCCTCATTTTTCAATACTTATAACATAGAAGCTACTGCTAAGATCATAGACTTCTAAATTGCTGGCATGAATGTTCTGATGCAGGAAGTCTAGGGATAGATGTAGATGTAAATAAGTAGACAATGGAAATACCACATGAGATTTCTCGATAAGTAATGAACAAATCGTCGGCCGCTACCTTGAAATCTCATATGGTATTCCTACATTACCGATGGCAAAACTCGATGGCCGGAAGCAACTCCCATAGAGGATGCTACGGCTTTTTCTTGTGCAACTGCTTTTATATATGCATCGATTACGAGATTTGGTGTTCCGGATAATATCACTTCTGATCGAGGTTATGTCTTCCTGTCTAGCCCGTGGAAAGCTTTGGGCTTTGGGAACTTAATGGGCACTCGTCATTACCGAAATTTAGAGCAGGCGCTAATGTCAGGATGTGATAGTTCATACTGGTTTTACCATTTTCCCTGGGTTCTTCTAAGGCTTCGAACAACACCGAAAGAAGGACGCAGGTGGTTTATGGAGAATCATTGGTAGTATCTGGTGAATTCTTTCCTCACCTTACTCTTCCCTTACCTGGTGAAGTGATGATTAACTGAATCTCTTCCGGCTACGGTTTTTAGCCAAATAGTTTCGTCCATGTCGCTCATCCAAGGAAAATTCACGTAAAATCAGATTCCCTGATGCTCTACCTTTTGTTTTAGTATGTGTTGGCACGCAGTGACACCCATCGTCCACCTCTTATTCATCCTTACAAGGACCCATACAAGGTAATTGAAACGAAACATAAGGCCTTCAATCTGCGCATTGGTAGCAAAGTTAACTGGGTATGCAATATCCATTGAACGACTGAACCCAGCTTACCTCGACGATGACGTCAAAAGTGACAATCTGCGTACTCAATATAGACGCATATTTCGACCTCCATTGCGGCTTGGTCTATGTCAAACCTCCTTATATCTAACTGCACTACTTCATGTTCATAGAATAAAGCTATGCCGCACCAAATGTTCAGCGTGCTGTGTATGAATGTTACTAAGATGACTGTTATATACAAATTCAAACTTTGCGAGGTATCAACTACATGCTGACGCACGAATAAATTCTCGTTAATAATAATTCACGAAATAATTCCCGTTTTAATGTGCTCCCGTTTACTTAATGTGCTACTTGCATTTCCCGAAATTTTGCAGGATTTGTTTACATTTGCGGCACTATGCTATGCCAGCCACTGGTAAGAAGACAGCATCAGCAAGGAAGAACTCTTCTTCAAGACAGTTCTCTTGTCAAACCAGCCAATTTTCTGTCTTCATTTTATTCCTTCATATAACTTTGAGCAGAGCAGATTCTAATTTGTCAGATCGGCTAGATATAATATGTTAATTAGATAATTACCTATATATTCAACCGGAATTAGGTCAATTAATCCTTAATCCGATTGGTCCAACACAATCTACCGAAACTTTGAGACCTTCTAACATAGCGTAAGTAAATGTAGGTAAAGTGTCGACTCAAAACAGTATCTGTATACAGTAAAAAAATTGCATGAAAAGATTCATTTTTTGCGGAGATTACGTTCTTGCGGTCCAAAAAATTATTTGAGCAATTTTTAAAGGCATTTAAGTTTTGCCAATTTATATACTACCGAAATGACGCCTCTTTTTAAGTAGTGCGAAACAAGTTGGAGATCAAAAGGAATGAATATTTACTAACAAGCATAGTAAATAAGCGGAAATTATGCTGATGATCAAAGAAATCTAATGCACTGCTTTATAATGGCAGCTTTCATGAAAAAGTCGAGATCTTATGGTGCTGTCGTGGCTGAAATTTCATGTTAATAATTCAATTTTCATCGGCATGAATCTATGTTTCACTTCTTGAATCTGAATGGTTGATGTGGACCCATTTCATCTTTCAAAGTTAATTGAAATCATTGTCTTTGATTGTGTTATTGCTCTACCAGTGACAGGTTCCTTATGATATGATCACGCTAAAGAAAATTCTCTTGAGGTTCACCATGAAAGCAATAGCAGGTCATCGAGTTGCTACACAGAGTAAGTATATATAGGGCATATAAGTGATATACTTACTCTATGAGTTGCTAATTTAACAAACATTACCTCTCCAAGGATGTCATGACACAGACGATCTGTAAAATAGTATCATTTTCTTCTGCATTATGCTATCATGATCAGTCAATTCGGTTGTAATTTCTTCAAAACTACATAAATCTGCATATCGCACATCTGGAAATAATTCCAACTGTATTCGCATCGAGTTCATTTGATAAAATGGAAAGTGCATGCACATTGGAGATTTAATAAATACTGAGTTGCTACTCTACCTAACATACCTACTCTATGCCTTCTAATAACTGTACTCTGTTCATTAGTTTTCTGCAATAAATATAAAATTACCTCTCATAAGATTGCAGACAACCATTTGGGAAAGTTGCAAGCATTCTTCAAAAAATGGAGTCAAGACAATCATTTCTTATTGACTCGGTGGCAAAGGTGAAGGGAATTTGTTTGTATGCATTCTCCGGACCACAGAGAGATGTAAGTATATCATGTTTGAATTCGCGGTTTCGGGAACCGGATCTTTAACCATGTTTTAACATGAGGGTTGAAATCCATGTTTAAACTAAAAGTTTAGAAATCGTTTTTGTCTGTATAGGCATCAATGCAAAAAATGCACAAATACCCAAGGGTAGACAGAAAAGAACTGCTAAAATGTTATCGCCTATTAAACACATTCCACATAAGCAATAAATTTGCCATCCTAGAGCTATTATCCTTTAAATTCTACTCTCTATAGTTAATTAATTGTGCACTGTATATCATAACTTTCCAAGGTAGCAATTTTTCCATGAAACATTCATTACATTCCTGCGCTGCATGATAAACCAAACGAAAATGCAATGATTGTCTTAATGAAGATTAATTTATAAGACGTGAAGCGTAGAAATTAGTTTATCATTTCATTTTTAATAATTTCTCTATTATTTTCATTTAACAGCGAGTTGCAGTAACTTAAGTTGTGTGTGCTTTGCTGTCCAGTTCTTCAATTGCAATACTTGATTGCTGTAGCGTCTAGACATAATCTAATAACAAGAGGATTCAAGATGCAGATGAGAATATGAGAAAATGCAGGATGACAGTATCCCTGACGGCCTATTCATTTATCCTTACTGCAAATGGGAGCATGGAAGATGATGACAGTCACATGCTTGACGGACTTCACCGCGATGTTCCAACAATGCTCGTACTTAAATGTCATTTTTTACTGATATGTTCCTCTTGTTGTAACTGAATTTTTTTTAATGAAGAACAAATTGATAGGCCTACATGTGAATGCAATTTGCATGCAGTGCTACCGATATAGAATTGCTAGATTTTATTTCATGTTTGCAAATAACCGCTTCATTATATGACATTTCGCTATTCGCTCAAATGATGGAGAATAATCAATCAAGCTGGTCATTTGGTACATTTCGCCATGTTAGGATTTATAGGCGAGATCTACTTACATTTTGCTTCTACGCCTATTGAGCACCATTCGTGGTTTGCATCATCGATGGGATGTTCTTATGGTACCACGAACGATTTGTGATAATCTCCTATTAACATTATAAAAAATGATGAGAAAATCAATATAATAAAGAATCTTTTCTTAGTCAAGTAAGTAAGCATATTTGCATCGCGCCAATCTGCTCGTGCGAGCTCGCTTGACGCGAAAAATATGCAGAGAAATTTTATGATAGGACGCCCAAAAAGTCATTAATTAAACAATATAAAGTCATTCGATATTGAGGTAAAAGATGATCTACAAATCTTAAAAGATTCATGTTTTTTGAAGGTTGGTGCCGACGGACAGTATCTCAATTCAAGAGGAATCTGACCTCAAACGAGTGGAGCTTGGTATCTGGAAGCTCTCATGCCAATGGTCGTCCTACGTAACGGTTTGTAGAGAAATACGCTGGTCGTCATCGTAGATCTCGCCTTGGTCTATCTATACACTCGGAAAAAACCTGTAAAATAATGAGGACAATCACCGGTGAAAAAAGAAAACGTTAACGTCGAAACTTTGCGTTGAATTCTCTTTGTTACAGGGAGCCGAATGAGTTTTTCAGCAATGGCGATGCTCAATTGCGGTTTGAGGTTTCGAACACAATTCTTAATTATTTTGTACTTTTTAGAGTTTATGGAGTAGAGATTGTGGGAGACCAGACAACACCAATTTGCAGTAATCAAGCTTGGAAAGCGCAAAGGTATTCATCTTGCGAGGGGATAGACATTGACGAATAGAAGCTGTGCGTGTAATGTGGAAATAACACACTTTCAGCACATCTGAGACGTGTTTTTCGAAGCTCAATTGATCATCCTGAATAATGCCGAGGTCGGCAATATAAGGGAGAACATATATTTGATCGCCTTCAAAAGTATTAAGTCCGGCAGCGAAACCTGACTCTTCCCATTTTAGGCCCTAGCATCAGGAGTTAAGTTTTGCTGTCATTCAGGAGTAGTTTTTCCTGGAGCATCCAGCTTTGAACGCTTTGTAAACACTCTTGAATAATGCTGATTGAGACTGGATTTTATTCAAGCCTTTGGACATATAGAGCTGAAGATCATCTGCGTAAATGACTTGTTGCACAAAATGCATACATGTAGATTACGTCAGAAATGGTGTTATATATTCGTCCATAGATAACGTTCATGGCCTTTGTACATTCTAATTGAGGCAGTGCATGAACAGTGAAATACAGATGCTGGTAATGTCGAATCAGCTGAAGTTGAATGGTTTTTAACATCGGACAGAGATTCGTAGTACACACAAAAGTCATAAGCTACATTAAACGTTGAGGTAATGAAGAGCAACAAGAAATAAATTTTGAAGGTAGATAAGTGCACAATGCTATACACACGTATAGAACACGTAAGAACAATAAAAAGAAATTAAGTAATGTACCAGGAAAATGAAGGATCATAATATAATCTTTTTGAATACAAATATCAGGCTTGAATCTTAATATTCACATGGATTCTGAGACATATGAAAGAGAAGAATCATTGAACATGTATACAACTGAAAAGTTGGAAGAAACAGCTCTAAAGTCGGCACTGACACTTGTGAACACAGAATTAGATTCATCTGCGCACGCTTCGGTTTCCTAGAAAGGAAGAATTGTATGCAACCTTAATATCGAAATGGCACATCACAGAAATAGACAACTTGCTCCTTCTCGCTCCTTCAGCTTGCTATTGGAAATGGCAAACAATAAGCTGTCAGCAAAGGACACCAGAGCCAGTGAGAGATGCGTGCGTGCTGTGATATCACTTCGCACACACCAAAACACACATCGCCTGGCTAACATTCGATTCAGTGTATGCACTATACAGTGTGATAAATGCCGAGGAGAGGAAGTGAAATCATCAAGTGAACTAATTTTCGTACGCCTTCTACTTTCTTTAATAATGATCGGAAGGGCCAACATTATGGGGAAAGCTTGTGCGCAATGATCTGAATTCTTCGAATCTGAAGGAATTTTGGCAATCGAAGCACTTGCTGGAACTCACATTAATCCGCAAGCGATGCACGACTTTTTTCCTATCTTTGTAAGGTATTAGGAATTCCTTTTTGCCCACTTAATAGGTTCCTCGATGTGCCGTCAATTTCGTATTAATCACACTTCTAGCAAACCGAAGCAGATAAATAAAATATTTAATTCTGTGCTTGTGAATGTCGTGTTCTGACAGCATCTTGGATTTGCGTGAGCTATGAGAGCTGCATATATTGTAAGCTGTAAACAAATCTTAATCACATGCCGAGATCCCGAAAGGAAAAAATTCAAGAGGTGAGAACAAAATCTGACTTAGATCATTACGGAAACTACAAACTTAGCTTTTGTTCTCACCTCTTAAGCTGTAAATGTATATGCAAACGTAGCATGAACAATTGGTTTCATCGTTTTTCTTTCACCCATAGACTAGGCCTTTATCATCCTTTGATAAATTTCGTTATAAGATTGAAGAAACTGTGAAATATGCTTTTCATAAACTTCAGGTGATAAATGGAGTCTTCTTTTCAGATTTCGGAAATGGACGGCTTTTGCAAACAGTTAGGACTTACACTTTATTCCATCGCGCAACCTAACTTTACCCGAGGTATGTGTAATGATGCAACAAAACCAAAATCTGGGGTCTGTATTCGCAATTGAGTGATTACAGGGTTTCCATTTTTAATTTTCATTGACAGGAAATCAAATAAAAACTTGTCAGTGCATAGTTTCAAATGCTGACGTTTCGAATTTGATATTTAAAAGATACTATGGTCCATATGTAATAGTCATCTTTCTTCGGTCAAGTATAATGTGATAAAATAAATTGATGCAACAGATCAATAAGGTAGAGGAAGGATTGCTTTTCTAATCATTGAATTTGAATGTTCAAGAATTGCACAAAATCAGCACTGGCGTTTCTTTTATCCGACAAAAAAGTTTAATTTCTTTGATTTATTGATTCACGTGAGCCTGACCCCAAGGAAGATTTAAATAGAATATATTAATGAGTTTGTTCTGCTCCGTTTTCACTGGATAAGTTGATAAATACATAAAACTTGCTTCTAAAAATTCGTAGTTTAATCAAATTGCTTGAATTTCTACCGTGTTTGAACAGTTTGAAGAAAACTCGAAGAAGAGGAGTAGGGTAGAGTGGGGTAAGACGCCCCCCTAAAGCGAGATTCGACTGTTCAGGAACTGTTGCGCTTCTTTCTGCCTGATCTTGCCATTATCACTTATTTCAGTGCATGCACTAGCTACATGGATAAGGACTATAGCTAGAAATTCAGAGAAGATCCTATATTTTTCGACTTTTAAAATTGTTTAATATCTTAAGGAAAGCTTGTCTATTATTCCAGTGTGATATGATCATCTAGTAAAACCAAAACAACTTGTCTTCCAGCCATTTATTCTATAACATACAGGGGCCTATAGAAGAAGACTAGGCCGAAACACTGGACTTATCAGTGAAAAACATAATTCACAAATATAACTTGGCAGATTGCCGGCAGTACATTCTTCATGCGCCCACTGACTGCATTGTATACAGCAACTGTATCCACTTTTCGTGTGGTCGGCTATTCGAATACATTTCGTTGCATACAATGCATATGCAGTCTGATTTGTGAATCGTCTCTTGGGACTGACTTGTTCTTCTTCACTGTACGAAGACCTAGTGGCAGACGATATAGAGCTACTTTCTTTTTGGCCTGTAGGTGATGCTTGTTTGGAGATGACGTGAGGTTTTGTGCCCTTTCTGCTCTCCGCATGGTTGACCAGTAGGGCAAGGGTCAAGGACTACATGATCATTTAAGTAATTGCATGTTCATATTGTGAGGATCTTGTGATGAAGTAGCTGCATTTTCAATCCATTCTGAAGTAATGTGATTATTTTAAGCTTCTTCATAGATGTCAATCTGAAAACATTTTGTCTTTTAGATGCTATTTTAGAACTATTTGGAGACGAGAGAAAGATGTTTCGATATTCAACAGGATTTATAAGGACTGCTGACGGATTTTGGTCTGTATCTGACAGGAAGGTATGGAAACGATATCAGCCTATGTTGGATAAATATTTTATCAATAATTGCATGATATATTTTGAAAAGCAACTCAATGCACCATTTTTTAAATGTCACTTCAAAAGGTTTCAATCCTGACGTGTCTTTCTCTTCCTTTGCATTGGAATTGTCAACGATGCTCTCCTCGAGCAACGTTGTATCTGCTAATATAAAACCGCAAATGCTATATGTTAGAACTATCGGGAAAACATTTTATTGGCAGATTCCACTGCTTGGCACCGAACAGCGTATGATTGGTCTGTCCGTAGAAACGTCATCATCAGTTTTGCTTTCACCTGCTGTGCGCAGACGACGCTACCTGGCATGGCGACAGGTGTCCCGTTTAACTCAGGAGGAGACAGAGTTAAGATTAAGACAAAGTCAAAAATTCTACCTTTAATGCCAGACAGACTCATTAGAGATGTTTCACTGCATGCATGCGTGTCATGCGTGTATTCTAGTAGCAACGAAATATGTATGATGATTTGAAAGGTAATGTATCTTAACATAGTAACATATCTTAACACCGGTAGATGTCATTAACATCTTAGGTGTTGTTTGGGGCAATAAACTGTCATGGACTCCTCATTTTGAAGCTATCGAAAGAAAATGTTCTCAACGTATATACCTTTTAAAAGTTTTGAGAAATTCTTTAAGCCACGACGATCTGTGGATGGTATATAGTGCTATGATTGAAAACATTTTGCTATATTGTATAACCCTTTTCGGTAGTATCAATGCACAGATCACGTCAATTGTAAAGCGTGTTTTCAAACGTTCAAAGCGAGTTATATGTAAATCCGAATGTAATTGTGAATTTAAGAACATGTTTTTTGAAAAGCGTAAATCTGCTTATATGAAATTGATAAATGAAGTACACAATCCTGAACATCCCCTAAATGCACTGATGTATTTTAGAAATGGTAGACTGTCAATCCCATTATGTAAAACGGTAAGACGGCAAAACTGCTTTCCTGTTATGGCCGCACGCATTTCAAACCGTTTTGTGACTTTATGACTTCTTTTCTTACTTCACTTGTAATGTATGCTCTACTTTTGATGTATTTTTGTTTATCATTGATGAAATATATGACTGTTCATTCATTCATTCATCTTCACCATTTCATGCAATTAACCGTGCCACTTCTACTCTTCAAAATAGTTTTTTGCAGCATTAGGCCTCACCTACACTGCAAGCTTTTCCAAGCGTCATCATTTCAGCAGTTGTAGACGGCCACACTGCGAGCAAAGCAAACGAAAGCGATTGAAAGCTTGCGGACATACGTTTGCACGCGTTTGCTCGGGACGCTCGTGTTTGCTTTGTTTTCAGTGTGGCTGAGGCCTTATGAATTTCTAGGCCTCTATTCAATAGTCCAACAGTCGGTGGTTCGCAAGGCACCATGCTGCTAGCAGTGGCACTAGCACAGAATCAACATAGAACGAAGTCGCATTGAATGTGTGATAGCTAGACTATGTACATCCTGTGATCTCGCACATTTATGGCAAGATCAAAGAAGACGATTGCCATCCAATACGCGAAGCGGGTCTGTCAAGTCTGTTTGAGCCAACCCAACAACTGCCTTTTTCTTTGCGTCAAATCGCAGCTAAATTGGCAAAAAGAAAACTGTTTTTAACATTAAAATAAGACCACCTGCAATAGATGGCAAAACAACAGATTCTACACGTTTTTATTATTGTAATTTTACAGGACTGGAACAAAAATTAGTGAATTTCTAACAGTGTCATTCCATTTCAATGAAGTCATCCGACAGGAATAACAACTGGTTTACTTAAATAGTGCAGTAGGCATTGAAAATTTTGCAGTATCATTGAGTCAAGAGCTCATAGTAGATGCCATAGAGTAGGGATAAATAAGTAGAAAGTCGCTGCATGCAGTGAAAGTTTTTATTTGAAAAGATTCAGTTTTCCGCGGAGATTACGTTCCTGTGGTCCAAAAAATTATTTGAGCAGTTTTATAAAAGTAAAAATTTTGCAATTTTGTATGCTACCGAGATGTGACGCCCTTTTATAAGTAGTATGGAACAAGTTGGATATCAGAGGGAATAAATATTTGCCATCCGAACTAAGTGGAAACAAAGCTAGTAATTTGCACGAGAATTTTATGAGCCGCATTATAATGGAAGTCTTCATGAAAAAGTCGAGATCTGATTTTGCTTTCTGGGATGAAATTTTAAGTTTTTTAATTCAATTTTCGCCGGCATTTATGATTTACTTAATTCATGTTTTATTTATTGAATCTGAATAGTGATGTGGACCCATTTACATCTTTCAAAGTTAATTGAAATCATTGTCTTTGATTATGTACTTTTTCTCTGCAAGTGGCAGGTTGCCTGTGATATGATCACGCCTAAGGAAATACTCGTGAGGGTGAGCATGAAAGCAATAACAACCTCTATCGAATACTGATTTAAAATGCATTGCCTATCTTGATCATTCCGTGGCAATTTCTGCAAAACTGCAAAAAATTTGCATATCTCCCATTTGGTAACAATACCCATTTGTATTCACCTCAAGTTCATTTAATAAAATCGAAAGTGTACACACATTGGGGATTCAACAAATGCGGAGTCACTACTCTACCTAATATACTTACTCTATGGTAGCAGCTATTATTCTCATGTTAAAAATAGCTTTCTTTTTGCCAGTTGAAGTGCGCTTTGACGCAAAGAAAAGGGCCATTAATTCTCCGACAGCCGTTCAGTTCCCCTCTGCGACGCATTTGTTCTATTCAGTAAAATCAGCAACCGGTCCAGATAGGCCAAGACCAATGACGACTACTCTATCTGTCATTTTCAGATTTATACATTGTCAGACCTGGTAGATGGTCAGAATATTCTATACTACGGCCGAGAGGATCTTCAAGTATTAAGAGAATATAATTTGGTGTACTTTAACGAAATTGGTAACTGTGTCTTAGTCCATTATGAAAACTTTGAGTTTCCTCGTTATTTTCCACACGGGGGCATAATTGGTTTACTTGTTTCTTCTTGTCGACACGAGCATTTTATTTGCCAAGGTAAGCTTTGAGTATGCAGTAGACATCAGTATCTCTTAACCGAACCAAAACCTCTTATCATTTACAGTTTCAGTCCTTTCAAAATATACGATTTCGATTTCTTAAATAAGCATCGTGTTCAGTAACCGGAATGCTATACCAGGGATGCGCACGGCCGCACTTAATATGTATGCAAACAACTAGGTCAATAGCCGATCCTTTTATATTCCACCATTCAAATTAGCTTTCCCTGATGAATGACGCAGTGAAAATCGCATAAAGGCCTTCTTCGTAAAGAATGAGTCTGTAAGTTATACGACCGACCGACGGTCATTTTTCACCCGAAAAGATTTTAAGCTTAAGGTGTTAGTAGCACTTGAAAAGTTGAAAGCATGTTTTTGTAAGGGCAACCGAAGGAGAAAGCACCTTACTAAGCTACTGTAATGATTGATAAAGGAATCACGGGCCATACAAAATTCATTCATTCATCACAGAGCCGGTATATTCTGGGCATTCACTCGTATGTGGGCCTACGCATTTCTAGAACCTCGTATATAAGCCTGCCTACCTTGCGTTATTGTTGAAGTTATAAAGTATCTTATTATTGCTAATCATGCAGTTCTTTCGCAACACAAAACGTGAGCTTTCAGTTTCTTCAGGTCATGGACTTGAAGCTAACGCACGCGTACAATTCGAGCAAACTACAATTGTCCCTTTTGTTTCTTTTAGCTGATGACTCGAGCCATGAATGCACATGAATGTAACTTCCCCAAAAATATTCTACTCATGAGTTATCGTCTTATCGAACTGCCTTCATCGCGCCTGCGGGCGCGCATTTTTCGAGACAGCATGGACATAAAGGTGTTCGACAGTTACAAAGTGACTAGTATGCTACTATAGTGACAATTGTTTTTCGATTGCCTTGAACTCCAGAAATATTTGCAATATTTTTTTTCATTTACTTCTCATTGTCATGGCCACACTTTGTCTCTGCTACGGCCGCAGGTTGCGCACCCTGTGCTAGAGCATTGGCAGATGGGCCTCTGGGTGCGATTATTAGCAGATACTTTGGCTGATTTAGATTCACAAATATAGCCTATAGTGCAAGGCTGCGAAAATCATAAGCAGCTTTTTTAGCGACATATTTAGGAAAATTGTCAACAGTCAGCCAACTTGCTTGTTAATACAAGAAGCCATCAGTCTCCAGTGGGGAGACCCAGACTACATTTCATCTTCCTCTGGCTGATAAACCCACATAGCACACCGTCAGTAACGGAAATAAGGCAAACACCGCATAATTTGGTATCAAAGAGATTCCTCTGCATCTTTTAATGATAAAACGCACGTCAAAGGAACTATAGACTAAAAAGAAACATAATGCATTGAGATATTCGAATGCTATACCGGTAGTATTCCAATGTAGTAATATCTCTGACAGTTGACTGCTCATTCCGATCTCCATGGTGTTGTAAATAGTCCTGTTTCCATAGTTTAATAATGTTAATATTTCATTCATGCCTCTTGGATTCATGCTTGTGTGTTTTAGTTCTTATGTCATCATTCAATGACTGTGTTATCTTTGACATTTTTGAATTCTTAGCGGATATTCGTATCATGTACAACCAATTTTGTTGTTGAAGTAAATTGATTTCTCCGTGTTAGTCACAAAATTTCAAGAAACGCGTATCTTGCAATTCGAAAAAAGGCAATATAGCAAAGATCACTAACTTTTCGTGAATACATATTTGATGAAACTTTCTGCTGTTTTCCTTTTGATTGGTCAAAGGACAGATTCTAGAAAAGCATCAACAGATGAAAGCTGCCTACAAATTTACACAGCTTCGAGTAGAACTCTCAGGATGAACGTTGATGTATTCATAGCTAAATGATTTATAACACAAATGGATTCAAGATGATTGAACAAAGAAAAAAGGAAATGTCTTTATTTCAGATATCGATGCAAAATTGAATGAAGAAACGCTCAACAGATCATATGATCCTGGTGAAGGTAAGTTCAATAAGTCAAAAAATTAATATTTCTGAACATAGAAATTAACAAAACCATAGAAAGTCCTAGAATGGAAATTGCATGAAAATTATGGCACACGCCGGGGGAACTTAGTTGGGGCAAAAAGCAAATTTTGCGAGCTGGCTTTCTTGTTTTCTGATTGTAATTTATATTTATCAAGCCAATTTGTGATGTAAATTGTTGCCCTTTGTCCAAAGATCATGTGCACAAAAGCAATAATGAATTTATAAAATACTGCGGCGACAGGATGACAAAGAAGGAACTCCTTAAAATCGTTCTGTGCGTTCATAATTTCGAAATTTCGCTCCTATAATCTATCAAGAGCATAATCAGACACATGTGCAACTTGTAATGTCGATTTACAGAACATGCATTGCTCCAGCTTGAAATCAGAGGCCAAGAAATCTTCGGGTATTCATTCTTCTTTAAAGGGCTCTCCTGTTCATTATACTCGTATATGAGCAATTTTCAAAATCTCTGCATGCATTCGAATATCAGCTGCCAAAATATCATCATGTATCATATCTCATTTAGTGATTTATTGAAAAGTTCCACCGACATTTCATTTATCTGATAAATGACTGTAGCTAAAGAAGCTTTCGATGTGTCTATTCCAGAAAAGCGCTATGTTTCTTAAACGCTTGACACAGAAATTATCCAATACTTAGAAATTTTGTCTGTGAAGTTTTGGGATGTTCTTCCAACCAGTACACCAACCACTTCCAATTATGACTCTGTGAACCAAATTTTAATTCGTATTCCAGTGTTGAAAAATTGTAATGGCAGTCAGTGACTGGCACAAATAGACACAATATATTAATCCATGGAATAATAGCCTATTTATATGAAACAATACTACCATCTCACTTAAAATTCTCTTCATGAAGATCCTGTAATTAGGTGTCAACAACTTCCACAACCAACTTGGCAAATAGTTTGACTATGATATAATGCTTTAGATCGAATCTGATCTACAAGCCATAGATTTTTCCATGTCCCATCATTGTGCATAGGCAAGATATCAAACTTCCATTCTAGTGTACTACTATTATCCACTTCTATGTTTCTGAATGATGAGGATGGAGAATATATTGTGGAGATCGAGCTATCTATGAAAACAACATTGATTGATGATTTTAGTGCATTGCTAAAATGAAATTGGGCCTTTCTAGTGATATTCGTATGTCTACAGTTGCAAAGTAGTTCCGACATTTGAGTACAAAATGGGCTTGACATCTGATTTTCAATTATGGCCAAAATCGTGTCCAGTGAGTTTAATAATCACAAATTGACAGATTCTGAACTATTCAACCCCATCTAAACTACTCACCCTATTCAGATCAGATTATTTCGCTGATGGATGCTTGGAAGTCGACTTGCTTTAACGAGCGGTTGAGGGTCAAGGTCATCATCACTATTGATTGCATGTTACTTTGATAACATTGCGTTTTAAAACCGAAGATTGAAATATTTAATTCTCAGGGCTGTTTTGTAAAATAGAATTTCTTAGAATTAATTACTTTTTAATTGATCGTGTGCATTTGAATTAGTTGGCTAATTTTTACCTAAGATTTTTTAGAAGTGATATGGTAAAGTAGGTGATAATGGCGCCCCAACCCAGCGAAAAAGGCTGCTTTTAAGGAGGAAAACGACTCCTTCCATTGGATTGCATTATGGTTATACAGCTACGACATCTGTACGACATTCCAAAATATAGCACGAGGCGAAGCCGAGACCTATTCTTGCAAATCTATCTTAGACAAAAGGAAATGCGAGAAAATATCATTAAGTATTTTCCAGCATTTATCCTCGTCGAAATGTAATTAAGCAATGATATACGTACCCGGTTCCGGTATACAGCAATTACATGCCAATACCCTGTTATACAAATTGCACTGAAGAACGCTGCAAACTAATAACATCGGCTTCTGCTATACACTCTACAACCATCTAACTAAAAAGACTGTGTACATCCTCCTAGAGGCCACACTAAAATTTCCATAGGCTAGCGCGTGAATTGTAGGCTTGCCTTTTAAGAGAGAGAACAATAAGACAATAGACACAGACACTATCCTAAAGCTTTAAGCAGCTGAAATTAGCTGAAACCTTGTGACCGCTGTCGCAAAACAATATGATAAGTTGAGGACATCAAAGTTCGTGTCGCATTATGTACTCATTTCAATCTGCTTCATCTCTCTTTCATTTGTAGACTTTGTTGACTTCGATTGGTTTGGCTTTAGTCAGTTTGCATTAAAATTGTTCGACTTAGTTATTGAAATTAATTGATAGGTTTAATAGTAGTAAATTGCAAGGCATCAGGCATCAGAGGTCATAATAGAGACTAATCTTTCTCATCAACGTACATCTTTGAACTCACGTCGGAAAAAATAAATAGTAAGACTTGAAGAAAATAGTAAAATCAACATCTTAATCCTAAAATCTAACTTCTAATTTTCTCGTGATATTCTATTCAATCTGGTTCATCACTAGCGGCAGCTCTGAAAAATGAGGTGAGTGTATAAATGCCTCTGATAGCATATCGAAGAGAGTTGTATGCATGTAGTAGTGTAATGCATGTATACTGTTAACGTAAGTCTGAGACTTGAGTTAAAGTCTTCTTTTCAAAAAATGCCATATTCAAAATTAATCTAAATTGGCCGATCATAATTATAAATTTCAAAAAGCTGTAAATTTAAATTTTCTAGTAGGCATACATTGTCTTCATGTTGTTTTCTCATTGCATATCATTCGCGTGTCTAGTTTGTCAGTAAGCAGAAGCAAGTGCAACACATCCGA
Source organism: Prostheceraeus crozeri (assembly GCA_907163375.1). Taxonomy (NCBI): domain Eukaryota; kingdom Metazoa; phylum Platyhelminthes; order Polycladida; family Euryleptidae; genus Prostheceraeus; species Prostheceraeus crozeri. The sequence continues at coordinate 432,531 of CAJQUW010014178.1, read as the reverse complement.
ACTGCTCAAAGTATTCAGTACTTGGTTATTGGTGTGTCCAATTAATTTCCCAACTAAGTTATAAAAAAATATTAGATAGAAGATGCAAGAGTTAAATACTTTTATATGCATTTATAGTATTCAAATGAAAGTTCTATTATATTTGATGCATTATTAATTATATTTAATTATTATATTAATAAAATTTATTAAATAATTTAATAATAAATAATTTAATAAATATAATTAATTATATTATAAATAATTATATAATAATTATAATTTAAAAATTTAAATTTTAAGCAGCACATTTGTAAATGTATGCAATTAAATCATTTAAATTTTTTTTGTTAATCTATAAAGAATATATTAAAATATAGATATTAAATTAGTTTAGTATTCCTTATGGGCCAATAATCTAATTATATTACGGTTTGAACAACACTCTACTAGCTACTAGCTACCAAAATAAAAACTTACTTCTTCTAAATTCTCTAATTCAATAATTATTCAGTCTGTGTCTATTCAAATATTCGCGTTTTTTCTACATTGTCTATTCACTATTTGGATGGTTGCGTATTTTAATGTACGCGTTTAAGTGCTTCTATTCTATAAGTATTCATATCAATCAATCTTTTACTTTTCTTAAAAAATCCAATTTGTTTTGCAATTTCAGTCTCTTTTCATACTCTATTATTAGTCATTATTATTAGCAGTCAACTCAAGCATGATCCAAAGCAACATAGACTCCACACAACACAAAAAGAAAAGAGCTATTCATTCCAAAAAGACAAGATATTGAGATTTAATATTAAAGGTTTCTTCTCTGTAAAAATACATGATACGGTAATTCTGATGGCAAGAAATTTCTTTTCTTTTCCGTGGGAATTTTTTTATTCTTTTTTTTAATTTTACTCATGATCGGCATAATCTTGCTGATTTCCTCAAAATAACTATACTAACATACTTACATAGAACCACGATTGAACAGTTTTCAGGTTAGAGACCTGGCGTTAAATTTATTCAGATCAGGAATAAAAGCTTTTTCATTTTTATTAATTTCTTACGACGAATCAACGACGTATCTAAGCCATGCCAATTATAGCCATCTTAAGTCAACAAGTACCTTTGTCTCATATGTGTTTAGTGAGACACAACGGCCTATAGTGTTTGCATCTGATTAATAAGTACTTGCTGTTTGTGTTGACACAGTTCAGTTTGCAAGACAGTGCAGCATGTGTGAAGTGGGGAGAGAGAATAAGAACAGAATGTTAGTAAGAAAGAACTTACTTGAAAGTAATTACTTGTGAAAATGGATTATAGCAAAATATTTGCTATTTGTTTTGTTTATGAAATAAACATATTATTTTAATCGATAAACATAAAGAAAGGCTAAGAAGAAAGCCAATAAGAAACACACATGATTTGTTTCAATCAGTAATTCAATGCTATTATTCATTCAGCATTGATACAATTAAATTATCGTAAGTATATATAAAAAAGATAGCATTAAATAAATAAATTAAAAAATGCGACATGGTCTGTGTTTCAATGTTTATAAAAATTCCTATTTTATCAATATCTGTCAAATCAAAAACTTCGAAAAATCAAGAGAAATCATATTTTGTTTCAATCTGCTAACAAATAACATAATTACTTCTTGTTTTCTGTTATTTAAATTTATTTATTTCTTTCTTTTTCCTAACTAAAATCCTTTTTTGCTTTTTAGTTTCTTTTCGACGGGAATTTCAGCAAATACTGGTATATACTAATATATTAATACTTGTGTCCAAATAGTAAATGTGTGGATGCAATTTACCACATACACGCATCATACAGTTACAGTTTCTAAAGTATAAATAATCAACGTAATCAACAGCACCGTAGAAGAGAACGGAAGGAAGGACTTCTTCGTGTGCGTCACATCCTTCCAAAGAATCAGTGCAAAACTTTGTGAATTTTTTTTTGGAAATTACTTTGATTTTTCTTTTTTCTTTCTTTTTCCATATCTCCTTGATGATATTCCATGATGTTTTATAGAGTTGCAGTATCTTTTTTATCGTTGTTTTTACTTGACCAATGATAGAGATTATTTTTGATTTGATTTTTATTTTTTGATATTTATCGATATTTCATCAGACTCTACTTTATTGTTTATTTCTATTTTAATAAACTGTTATTACGATTTCACACACATGCTTTTATTGTAATTATCTCGTAATTATTTATGCTGCAGTTTATGTGACATTTTTATGATCCCCGACATTGATTATATATGCAGCATTATTTTTTTTTTTGAAACCGAAAGGCGTGTTCACCCAAAATTAAAAATTTCCACATACGTATAGCATTTCGTTGCATCTGTGTTGTTACAGTAGACCTTGACCAGTATTCATTGATTTGGTGTCAATTTTGTATTTGAATTTCAGTGAAGTTTCAGTTTGTTTTATGTTTTATTATTTCGAACACACACTCTCTCATGTCTCGTGCATAACAGTACAGGGTTTAAAGGGTTCTAAATATTTTTTGTTTGGATAGCAAGAGAAATATATTGATGAATATTGAATGAATAGAATGAGAAAATGTCTCAATAAATCTCAACGTACTACCCGAAGAAGTTTAGTAGCATTATGCATTAGCATTAGCAAAAAGAATATGGATTTATTTGAAAAAATGTTTTAGGAGGTGAGAGGCTAGCCTTCTAAAAGGCGCATGCTTTAGGATTTTTTTATTAGTTACGAATAGTGTCTTGCTTTAGGAGGTGATTCAGCTCGCTTTAGGAGGTGCTGGTTTACAGTGTACGAAATTGTTGTTGTGCTTGGTATTAGCCCTACCGATGCACATCACAATTTTCCTATCTGATTACCCGCTCGATACTCACGAAACTTCAGTTTCACTAATTGAGCATGTAGGCTATGTTATCTACAAGATCTAACTAAAATAATTTCCAATATGCTAAGATGAGAAAGTTATGCAAGGTAATTAAAACTCCCCTTTTTAGTTTAGGCCAGTATAATCAAGTTAAAGTTAAAAGTATGGCAGACAGATGTTTGGATGGCCCCAAACATCGACCGTTGAAGGTGCTGGACGGCGAAGGCCTGTCTGCCATACTTTTAACTTTAACTTGATTATATTGGCCGAAACTAAAAAGGGGAGTTTTAATTACCTTGCATAACTTTCTCAGAAAGATGATCTCCCGTCACCTGGTCAACTACATGCTAAGATGAATCTAACAAGTTAAACAATAGTTATGTTAAAATGACTCAACTGAGTGATCAAAAGACGATCTTCAATCAAAGAAATTTCTTGCTAGGTGATAAATTTGATAATTACTCAAAAGAGCAAAAGCCGGTCTGATCGCATAGACGCACAGATTTGCAGTAGTCAAGAGGTGTACAATGCTTATGTCAAAGTTTCAGAGAAGACCTCGTGCCTGCACAAATTTATGGCAGTTCCCGGACTAAAAATGCAAGAAAATAGATATTTAGTAAACTTTTGTTAGATTATTTACTGTACTTTGTCGGTTGGCAACCGGGATTTGTCAAAGACATACACTACATCAACTGCCGCATGCAAAACAATCTGATGTGCTCGAAGAACTTCATGTAAATCTTTGTTGCAGGTTGCCAGGACGATCCAATGGGCTATTCATATAAGGGTTCAGTCAACATATCCTCAAAGGGAAAAGCTTGTTTACGATGGAAAGATGTCAAATATCTACGATTTAGTAGTAGGTATTTTTGGACCTACTTCCAGTCACATCGTCCAAAGTTGACGTGGAATAGATCATTGCCTGAAATTGAAGGTAAGTGCAAAATGGAAGTAGAGCAGTTGAAATCTGAGTTTGCCATCTGCATAATTTAAAGAGGAATTTGAGAAAGTCATAGAAACATGCATTTGAGAAGATATCCAAGATTATCTGATGAAGATGAACTAATTTTCACAATGATAAGCAAAAGTCAAGTAGTTCATAGACAGCTAACGGTCGATGATTTGTTAAAGTAGGCGAAGTTGCAGTGCCTCCTCCAGCTAGGTAATTAAGTCACTTTTAAATAGTTTACTTTCTCTTTGACATACTATCCACATTTACCCAGTCCGAATTTTGTCGATTTTTTTCTTGGTGCCTGTCCTTTTCGATGTCGCAAATTATCGCTCAACTAATTACACTTGATGTCTTATTCAATTAGATCTTTGACGCTTGGTGCAACTCTGCAGTCAGTCTGCCAGCCGTCTCTTACTGTCAGAACGGCTGCACTTTCAGTTGACCACTCACTCAGTTAATAGGCCACCCAATCTTCTAATCAGTCACTTGATAAAAAGAAATAAGTCTTAGGGTTTTCTTGTCTGATTTTATATCTGTCGACATCTTCAACTTTCACATGCTAAAATATCTGCCAATGCTTTAGGGTGGGCAGATTTAATGCACTATTTTTCATCCCCTCTTTCAATGAAAGCATAAGCTACACACTGATGGCTGATATAAATGCCAAGTATGTATATCAAATCTTAACAGATGTAACCACCACGAGTTATGTTTCGGCTTGTCGGGCCTGATCAGTCGTGGGTAGGTTTGAACCAGCGACGTTGGAGATAGAGGGCATGCAAGCATACCAGAAGGCCACCGGACCATCTGTTGAGAGCGCGAATTAGCCCACGAAGGCACTACTTTAACGCAGGCACATGGAGGATTGATTGCATTCACTTAATACCGCACCTCTACGTGCCTGCGTTAAAGTAGTGCCTTCGGGGGCTAATTCGCGCTCTCAGCAGATGGTCCGGTGGCCTTGTGGTTAGAGGGTATGCTTGCACGTCCTCTATCTCCAAAGTCGCTGGTTCAAACCTACCCACGACTGATCAGGCCCGACAAGCCGAAACATGTCTCGTAGTGGCTACATCTGTTGAGATTTGATATTACTCAATTGCCACGGTATCTTGTCTCTCGGCAACGAAAATTCGCTTGATTAGGAACGAAAATTTAGGCATTCTCTAAAACACCAAGGCACGAGTAGGCACGAAGTTCATAGTGAGTGCCGAGTTCCCATTGATTTGATTTTGATTTTCCTTCATAAACAAAAAAACACATTGGGTGGTGTTTAGTTAGTGCCTAGTGGCGCCTACTGGTGCCTCGAGGCACTAGAAAGGCACTAACTAGGCGCTAACTGGCACGAAATTTCGGCTTCGTGCCTAAATTGGTGCCCTACAGTTTGCAGTGTACAGAATGGTGAGTAGTAGAAAAAGATATGCATTTTTAAATGGAAGTTGATTTTCTTGCGTCCTGAGAATCAATTCTAGTGACCATTTTATCCAACATCTTTCAAAAGTACACATAGTTGCTCTGAAGTAATTGATCAGGATGTGATAGGGCCTAGTGGAAATTCGATTCAGGTGCGTAGGAAAAGCTAGCTGATATGAGCAAATTCGTGTTCCCATAGTGTATTTACTGACGTTAATATTTCCTTAGCTGATTTAAAATAATCTTCATTTGCATCTTTTTGGAAACTCTCAAAGCCACACCGTCAATAATGTGACCTATCACAGACCTTTTATGCTATGCTATTACAAGCAATGATTTGCTGGAGCCTTGTTTAGCTTAAAAATATGTGGAATCGAAGATCACTCGTATCGAATGCATACATTACGGCTCATTAATGGTTCCTAGAATCATGCATATATTTGAAGATGGGCGTATTCCAGGAGCACTTCTGAATTACGGAATGCACTAAATGCAATGTAGTTAATGTGCGCAAACTTTGGTACATGTGCAAAAAATGGCTACTTGAGAAGAATATTTTCATCCTAAGAAGTCGCACACAGAGTTGGTGGACAGTGCAGTAGCAGTGCAGCGTCGATTTTCTACTTTTAATTCTGATTTATCTGATTTTCAGAGCAAGAGAGGTACAAGTATGTCAACGTCTTCAATTTTCACGGAACGAAGATGCAGGATGTTGTAGACACTGAAGGAAATCAATGTAGAAATCATGAAAAATGGTATGTCAACACTGCGGACCCTGTCTGTGCAATATTTGATGATAACGAAGAAATAACATTAGACATCTGTGAGGTTCCATACTGCAGCAAGCATCGTAAGTTTGGGTGAGGTGTTATTTGTGCATTGCTCTCTTTTGACCAATTTAATACCACAGATATCAGAAATATCAATACTTTTGGCTTCTGGAAAACTTTATTTAGATTTCACTTTCACCTCTTCTAAGATTGCTTTTGGAAAACCTCGACTTCGCCAAGATTAAAGCTGAAAATGGATCAGAATGAACGCTAAACAAGACGAATCAGTGTTGTCGAGCATAGCGATGTGTCGAGAAAAAATCAATCTGAAATACATTCTTGATGTGCATGTACATGTACGGATATATCTACTTAGTGTATTATATGAATGCAATATTTAGACTGGCTAAAATCGTCAGTACAGCACAGGAGCTCCTGTGCTGAAAATTTGTTTTCAAAATTCTATTTCAAATTTAATGAATGCAACCTCTGAATTACATGATTTTGATGAAGCATGTTTTCACGATAAAAACTTATACAACCAAACACATACCTGGAATAGCTCAGCAAGACTATTGCAGCAATATTTATGTATTTCTGTTAGCTATAATCAAATGGTTGTTTTCCCATGCAGATCTGCAGCACTGCTCTAGAGTAATCAGAAGCGCATATTTTTCAAAATATGAAAATGCGTATATAACAAGCAACGAAGTGATGAATGATGACATCTCGTGACATTCTTAACATTTCATTTGTTCTGGTTCTCTGGAAGGAGACGACGTAAATATAAATGATCATTTTTTACGAATCTAATTTTTCAAGACTTCTGTCACTTAATTTCTGTAACTGTAAAATAGCACTAACGTCAGAGATAAAGATATGGACGAATGAACGTGATGATCGCTATGTTTATTAAAAGTTTGTAATCAAGATGCGCTTTTAATTAGAAAATTCTTAAAACCTACACCTAATTAATAAGAGGTCCGGAACAAGCAAATAATACACATGCATGCATATAAGTGAAGCATTTATCATAATGAAAACATAAACAAGAAGATCAAAATTTCTTACCTGTAATGAGATTGAATTAATGGAGACTATTCAGACTAAATCAAAGATTGTTCCAGACCTAAGCGCTTGACTGAAGGCCTTGTTGCCAAGTATGATTCATCATTGCAGATGAATATTAATCACTTAATTATTGGTCGCAATTGCACAATAGATTGGTTCTAACATCATTCGCGTTCGTAATGTACGGTATTTCACCAATTTTACTTAATTCCAAAGTTCGCAAAATATCATAGAAATCTTGTTTCGAGACATCGATCAAGAATATAGTATGAACAGAGTAATACCGAATGCGGTTCATGGTAATGCAATCTCAACACAGGCCAAAATTAAACATTCTATCCTCGGAAAAAAGTAAATTTCGCTCATGCCGTTGATACAAACTTGTTTTAGAAATTGGTTGCTTATCTCGCGGACAATTGGTTGCTTAACGCCGTTCCTCACAATATAGAACCGAGGGAGCGCCGTTCCCTACGGTAAAGAGCTGATGTAGTAACGTCATTCAAGTCATGAACCGAGGGATCGCAGTAAGGAAGCAGCCCAACAATAAATAATGAAGCAGCGAGGAACGCCGTTAATCACAATAAAGAGCCGACGGAGCGCCGTTTCGTACAATAGTCGACGGAGCGCTGCTCCCCGCAGTCCGCACCACTGGATGTGAGCTATCAAAGGGATGTCATTCACTTAGTCTACAACTGACAGGCTCATCGAATAGCCAAAAGTCCGGAGGCACACATGAAGAGCCACAATGTTTTCGGACTACTAGTCACCAAGCACCGCCAAACATTTGTCAATTATTGTATTCTTCATGAAAAATCCATCATCCTTCATGCTTTTTACATTTCAGGCGGTCAAACATATGAGGGGATGAGAATTTTACGGAAAACGTCTTTACCAATTTTTGACTGCAAGGAAAATCCTCACAAATTGATTTTTACTGGAGGTGTTTCTCCCTTTCTGTTTTTCGATCTTTCGCGCTCCAGGAATATGGGATGTTCGCTAACACTCTACAATACTGTACTAACGTTCATTGTTTGTGGTATAACTGTCTCTGTTAATATATACTGTATATCTGTCATTATTTATAAGCGTTTATATTCTTCAAGAAAATTTGCTTTGACTTTCTATCTCTGTAGTGCATTCACCGCATATTCATGTGGATATTCTTATTTGATTTTGCATCGATATTTCCAGAAAATGAATAGACTAACTTGCCTTCTAGGTTATCAGGTTTTCACTGTAAGTATTCACACTTACTTATTCTCCTTAATCAGTTTAAGTGTCAATTGTGTTCTTGCATTGTTTAGACCGTTCGATTACCGTTTCATTCTGTCACCAAAACGAATGATACTTGTCCATGTAATTGTATTGGTTATTTCAACCGTTATTTCAGTTGGTATTCCGCTGATGTTGTACGTGGATATCCTTGATGGATATTTGCCATTTACATGCAATGTAGAGTCAATATATGATAAGAACTACCTAATATTAATGGTGATAATTGGCCTAGTATTGGTATTGACGATTGTACTTATCAATTTTACAATTACAGTAAAAGTTATCAGTGGGTTGAAATCTAGCAACAGCCTCAGGGGCAAAGAGTTACCAATTATGAAGACAACCATGAAATTGTGTATTAAGCAAGGATTGATCATGCTTGTGAATTGCGTGTGTAACCTTCCTTTAGCCCTGAGTACATTAAGAGTGGTAAAAATTGATGACCAACTTTCTTTTCTGATAGCTTTGAGCGTCGGATTGTGGAACATGATCGTTTTGTGCCTTTGTGATAAAGATTTTCGAAAAGCTTTACTGTTTTGTTGAATGCCAAGTCTTTGTATGCATGTTCTCTCCATGATGCCACTTATACTTAGTTCACACTTTATCAGCTATGCAGCTATACAAGGACAATAACATGGACAGCAATCAATGCTATTGTCATTGCAATCAGTGTCACTGTCCTTGTCTCACACTGCATGTCATTATGTTATGTTCCTGTGATTAGCACCAGCTCCGCGTCAACACACGACTTTGAGCGGACGAAAGGCCTCGTGTTCTGATTTAAAAACTGTCACTTTGTCTTGAAATATATGAATAGGTCCTTTGCACTTTGTTTTCTATACAAGTTATGCAGCGGGTCATCATATTCTTCAAACACGGTCATCGCTAAAGAAAACAAAGATGATTGAATTTCTCGGGTTTCGGTTAGTTCTTGCCCTTACGCAATAAAGAGAACGGCAAATGAGCCAATAACGTTGGTCACTTTTGGAAATGAAATGTTGACCTGCGACTTCTTCAAGTTTGATTTGAATTCTGAATTTCAATTTTAATTGAGAAAGCTCTTATTATTTTTTAGAACTTTAGCAGGCCTATGAGCTTCTAGTGCTTCATCTCTACCATAATAAATTAGAAGTCGACTTAAAAATGCGACTTGTAGATTACAAATAGTGACAATTATCATAATAAGCAGATTGTTGTTCAATATTAGAATGACATATATATTAGAAGCACATATCATCCTTTCTGCAAAGTGTTTAAATCTGTGCTTTTATGACTGTTTATGGTGGTGGTGAGCATTATTCAATGTTGGTGAATATGAGGCCAGCACCCTTCTTGATTTATTTTCAAGATTTATTATCTGAATATGGAACGCAATTAGTATGGCGTAGAGCCAGCATCTGTTCATCAGAACAATGTCTCAAACTGACTTAATACTTCCTGTGTATTTCGGTCGGGGAAAACATCCTAAAAATTAGAAGAATTCAATGAAGCTTGTGAAACAATCACAAAGGGGAGGGTCCTGTAGAGTCAAGCTCTTGCGACGATGGTATCCAGGAAAAGAAGTGAGGATGAAGATCAATTGTTACTGAACATTGAGGGGTATAGGAAGGTCTCCTTTTCTTGCTGTTAGTAATACTGAAAAATAGCGAGACCGCTTTCTAAGTCGGCCGGACATTACTACTGCTACGACAATAATAATCAATACTGAGTATCATTTATCTTTATCGCAGAGTAGCCATTTTCGGACAGCGTTCTACACTTAATAGGGATTACTTGTAATTTGTACATTGTACAAATATAATTGGCATACCGTTATTGGTGAACCTGTATACACTCTTTATAGGTACCAGTTATGGAAATGTACCAAATATACATTGTTCGTTTAACCGTATTAGCATTCAGATCTGTATTTTGTCTACGCTACGGATCTCCTTATCGGTGAAAATATGTTTCAATGGAGTATTGCACATTTTCGCCAAGAGGAGATATTTGGCTGTAGATTAAACGACGACTTCTAACTTTCGAATATCTGAAAACATCTAAAGCTTAGGTCTGTTTGTGTCGAATTTTCATATGCAAGGAAAACATGAGCCAAGCGTTATATTAAACTGTTTCAAAAAACAATCAAGCGCATAAATATACGGCAAAAACTATGGAGACTGTAATACTAATGAAGTCACAGAAGTGCCTCATGTAATAGAAACAATCGTATACCGGTAGATTTTAATAGGTTTCGCCTATTATTCGGCTATTTCGATTCCAATGCCGCTGTGAGAAGAATCGACTAAAAACCATAGAGTATAGGCGTATTAGTTAGAATAGTAACTCAGCATTTATTAAATCCCCAATGTGTATACAGCTTCGATTTCATCAAATGAACACGAGTCGCAGCCCAGTACCACCTGTAAGATATGCAAATTTCAACACTTTTGGAGAAATTAACGCGAATCTGACTGATCATGATAGCACTACAGAATAAAGAATAGTATTTCACAAATCCTCTATATCATCACATCTAGGAGAGATTATATACATGTAGTTTGCTAAATTATCAATTCGATGAGATACCATTACTAAACACTCAGCTTTATTGTAATAAGATTATTTTCTTAAGCGCAATCATATCACAAACTGCTACTGAAAGAGCAAAATATCAAAATCAAGGAGGATTATCATAAATAACTTTAAAAGATGTATATGGGTCCACATTACTATTCAGATTCAAGAAATGACGCTTTGTGAATCATAAGATCATGCCGCTGAAATTTGAATAAAAATATGACATCTCAGCACAATGAGTTCTCAACTTTTCCTTTAAGACTTGCAGGGACTTGCATTATGATGTAGTTCATGAAAATTCATAGATCATCAGCATTTCCGCTTCATTAAGTTGCTTGTTAGCGAATATTCATTCATTTTGATATTCAACTTGTTTCATACGACTTCTAACGGGGCTTCATATCGGTAGCATATAAATTTGCAAAAATTGAGCTTTTCAAAGACTGCTCAAATAATTTTTTGGACCGCAATCTCCGTAAAGGAAAGAATCTCGTAAGGAACGTAATCTCCGTAAAAAACTGAATCTTTTCACATAAAAGTTTTTACTGTACACAGACACTTTTTTGAGCCGACACTCTACCTATACACTTACAATGTTCTCTATGCTAAAAACTATTTTATAGTTGACTTTTAATGAAAAATTGTTAATGGGTTCATTTTCAAAAATGATCGTGCAGTTTCTTTGATATTTATGATATTTTAATTTTAATTATTCTAATCATATTTTAATATTCTATAATGTTTTTCATATTAATATTTCAAATCATCAAAGCTCCGTCATTCCCCATTTACAGGCAAAACATAGCATTCAGACTAGCATTTATTAATCACTGCACAATAGTCAGTTTATTGCATACATCAATTATACATAAATATAATGAGTATATACCAATTAATTTTCAGAGTGTAATGAAAAAAGTTCAAGGCTTTCTGCATGAATTCCACAATCAGATAATGAAAAGCATATTGAAATAGTCAAATATCAGGATTCAAATGATAAATGCAGTGAGTTGTTGGAATAGTAGGAAAAAATTTCAAATCACGGTTTCGAAAATTCTTTTTCAAAAGCATACTTTTAATGCAAGTCATGATTTTTATTCTTTCTCTAGTCAACCACATGGTAGTTGGTGTCAATCCAATGATTAGTTTTTACATTGAGTTTGGATTAATGTCGAGTTGTCCCTATAGGTTAACCTGTCATACTCTATCATGCTCGAAGGTGACACTCACAGTCTTCCTACACATCACAAATGCAGGCGCATGATATAAACAAAGGGTGATTTTCAAACATGATGCAACCACATGTAGACACGCATAAAATCAGTGGCATATGATGGCAACAAGAAAAAAATCTTTACCATAGAACTGATAGGGTCACACTGTAAACCGTAAATATCCGTAAAAACAGAAGCTTTTTTGATCAGATATGGAAGGATTGTAACTGCTACGTCATCACTCATCACGTTGTGTATCTTAGCAGATATTAGCGGATATTTTCTGTGAAGCTTTTCAGTGAAGTTTAACTGTTATTTTAGCTGTTTTTAACAGGGTACAGTTTACAGGGTAGGATATCTTTCATGCTAATAGAAATTCAACAGAAAGGTAGAATCACGTGATGATATATTATGTAAAATAGTGATCTTGCATGTGCACAAGTCCTGAGTCACAGTAACCTGAAGCCCTCAGGTCTTTCAGGGTTCAAGAAAAATAATTGAGTTGATCTGCAGTTAGTGCTTAGTGACTTGACTTGGGAAATGTATTATTACTACTAGTTGGACGTCAAACGTGTGATGTTGCAAGTGCACCACCCAAAGCTGATGAAAAAGTCATTTAACGATGCTATTAACATCTTTTGTCGAATGGAGTGGAAATATTCTAAGTATCAAAAGTTGAACTTCAAAGTTATGAGAATTGCAAGCACAAAGAGGCACTGTAATATTCACTACTGAGTTCTCGTGCAAAGGATTATGTAAGACAATATGAAATTTGAATATTAAGTCAAGGGTGGAGACTGAACTGCAGGTCATCCGATAACGCGTGAGACATAACTGAGGCCGAAAATATGCCTCAACATGAGGAAACACTACCAATGAAAAGATTATCAGATTTTTGACCCATTCATGAATGGTGTCCATGTCCATGTTATCAGTCTATTGAAAGACAAAAAAAGTCTTATAATTTTTCTTCGACTAGAACCTTGATATTTTGCCTATGAAGATAGAAAGGAGACATTTCAAATTTGATACAAAATCTTGCACATATACCTTTCAAAATGACGAACGTCAAGCACTACAAGAATGCATGCTGAAAACGCAAATGCATAATTTGCTTTAATACATAATGTCAAATCAGAAGCAATTACTTTTCATAGACTAACAAAATCAAGACGCCGATGCATGTCAATATCTATAGTCAAATCTAGGATCAGCGTGAATTCATTAAACCTTCATTAACAGTTTGAATATATTCAAACTTTCATTTATCTTTGATGTTGCTAGGTGAATCAGATACACTAAGAAAATTTTTCGTGCAAATATACTCGATAATTCTCATATTACAACTGATGCGCTCTCAACACACTGGTGTGATCTAGGAACATCAAAGCGTGCTCTGTAATTTTTTCATTACGATCTGTTTTCTATACAACTACGCTGGAAACTGCCCATCGTAAAAAACAGTTGAAATAGCCATTAAACTTATCAGAAAACGTTCACAGTAAATATCCGTAAATGTGTGTTTAAATCGTGACGTCACAGTTTGATGAGTGATGACTAGGGCGGTTTTTTATTGACCTAAAATTTACGAATTTTGACTTTATTTTCAAGAAAATTTTTACCTAAAATTTTGACCCAATCTTTTTACTTAATTCAGTTTTGTTTGGCCAAAGAAAACATCATTTCAGACTCACAAGAAAACGTTACTTGTTTTAATCAAAGAAACACATTTTATTATTGAGCCCACAAATACAAAGTTCTTCACGAAAAGAAGGATTGCCTCTTGAACAACGAAGTAGTTAGTTATGCGGACGCACTGATAGTGGATACGAACATGGATAGGAACATGTGTTCCGAATTGCCAATGCGAACATGTTCCGAATTGCGAATGCGAACATGGATATGAACATGTTCCGAATTGCGAATGGATGCGAACATGGATAGGAACATGTAAATAGGAACCGCGTTCCGATTGATAGGCGAATTGAGATCATACTCAATGATTCGGAACGCCTTGTTCCGAAATTGAATTAGAGTATGTGAATTAGAATAGGGATGCGAACATCTATTTCGGTACTTAAACAGGTGTTTGTTTTGAGACTGCTTGCTCAAATGCGACAATTGTGGCCATTGTGACTATGATGACAATTTTATTTATTTTCATAACTAGGTTAAGTTATAAATACGTGGAAGTTGCTTCATGGTTAGCTTCCCAATTTCATGGATTGTTGCAAGAGACCTTGGTTATTCGCTAAAGGCTATAGAAACTGTTACAAATCTAAATGAAAATATCAAAGCTGGTGATTTAGTTGAACGACTAATGGATCTGGATGAGAATACCATGAATGCTAAATTGGATCGTAGTTGGATAGAAGATTTCTCAATGCTACATTATAAAGACAGTGAAATTAGGAGGATGAAATTGGAACTTTCTTAAACGGAGATAAAAAAAGTGAAACCTTCAATTGATTTATCAAAATGTTCTAACAATGAAAGTGACTTCAGAAAGAAATTAGAAACAGAGACGTTTAAACTATTATGTGAGCGGAACTGCATTAGGTGTTTTGAACGGGAAAAATCCCTTCTCTTGTTACCATGTTCTCATTTTGTCATGTGTTCTACATGCTATATACCCTTGGAAACTACAATTTGTCCCCTTTGTGATGAAGAAATAATTTCAACAGTCACTGTATATCGTTCATGATGAGTCATCATGCGTGTCTGTGATTGGTTGCTATTGTGCAGCTTTTATATATAAGGTTATTACACTTCTATTACAACCATACTTGTTGAGGATTGTAGACATTAATAAACATGCCATTTACCACGATCATTCCTGTTTCAATTATTCACAAAGACAATCTGTTTACTAGCAAGATTTTCTACTCTGCAAATGATGTTATTGGTTACAAAGCTGATCTCATAGATCTGATGGAGGATATTGTCACATTCTATCATTGTGAAGATGATATTGAACTTCAGAAACTCTTAATGAGCACATTGACCAATGCCCTTACGCGAGTACTACGATTTTGGCTCGATGAAGTGTTCAAGCCTCTGAGTTTGACGGAAGCTATTCCACAGAGTTCTCGTTGCTATTGTGAAATGAGAACACGGAAATTGAAGACTTGTTTGCATGATATAATCGTATTTAGCCACTATGAGGAAAATGGTGGTAAATTCAAGGTGGACATGTTTACCGGACCCCCGTCGATGAGCGTCAATGTGGCAGTGCAAGATGACCGGGACATAATCAAGTTTAGAGCGTACTATGCTAATCTTTTAAAAGTCTTCGCTTCAAAACTATGCTGTTCATGCTGTCCTCTATCAAAGGATTTAATGTGTAATATAGAACAGCTTATAACTGCAACGACACAGACCTTGAGTGATGTTGATGACTACGACCTACCATCTGTTACCGTTTGACTTTGTTGCATGGAACTAAGCAAAAATGTATATTTTTATAAATGCTTTGCTTTTAACACAATAAAAATGACTGCAAAACGAAAGGCATCTTTTTCTCGGAAGAATGGTTCTTTTAGACCTTCAAGTCAGTTTAAGAAGGCGTTGCGAAAGTTAAACAGCATGCGAAACAATAAAGTTAAGTGCAAATTAATTCAAAACTCCAGTGATGATTTCATTCGTGATTTGGCTTTTGCAATACACAAATGCCTCCCAATATACAAGCCTTTATTGAGTACTGATTCTCTAAACAGCATTAGAAAATTTTCAAATCCAAGAAGCAGTGATATGAAAAGGCGGAACTTAGTTCAGCGTGGAGGTGGTGGGTTTTTGAATATGTTGAATGATATTGGAAACAGCATTTACAATGTACTCAACAGTCCACTAGGGAAAGTTGTGGCAGGTGCCGCAGTGTTGCTGTAGACGACGAATCATGGATTGACACGTCATCATTGATTGATGACTCATGTGAATATGTATATAAGAGAGACGCGCTTGTACTCTTTAATCACTTTCAAGCTATCATTCATCGCTGACGGTTGAAAAGCTCCGAATAAGTACAACATTGAATTATGTCTCAAAAAATGTTTATAGTTAGAGAGGAGAGCGACTCATTTGAACGTGATCTCTTTAAATTCCGACCGACAAGGAAGGTTCAAGGGATTGGAAATACCTTTTACTTCCAAACGTTGAGCTATGGTGACGATGGTTTCTACCTTCAAGTTCCATTTTTCCACAGTAATGGTATGTCTTCATCTGGTTATAGCAACATGAGACAAATGCGAGTAACCTTTCCGAAATGGCAGCAGATGATACTCAAAACCATCGACTCTTTGGCGAAGCAATGCGTTGTGTTGCCCGAAAGTGCTCCTACACATTGGAGGAAGGCGTTAGAGGAAGGAAGTGGCTATAAGGATTTACCCGAGTTCGATACGCTATTCTTGAAATTGTCCGATCACTTTCAAGCATTCGATCTACTTGGAAATACAATGGAGTGTGATGATCTGAAGCGCGGACGATACATGGGTTTAATACACGTCAACGGTCTATACATTGGTGCTCACGGCTCAACCGGAAAAGTGGCATCGTTACAAATGAAAGTTCTACAGTTGGTTTATGAGCCAATGCCGATTGATAAGCGTCTAATCACCATCGATAAATCTACTTCAAAAGATGGGAAGGATGTTGAAGAAAGCAAAAAGCGGGGACGGAAATCCAAGGAAGGGAGTGTTAAGTTGAAATTGAAACGCCAAGATGCTCAAATTGACGCGAGAAGTTATTTTAATGCTGACATTGATGAGGAAACACAAATGCTGTGAATGTGAAATGAAAGTTTCTAAATGTAAATAAAGTTGTTATGGAACATGACTTGTTTTATTCTAAGCAAACTGGTGGGTGTTGGTCTTTAAATTTAAGCTTTTGAAATTTCAGGATGACAGATTTTCGCCTATTCACTGATCGCACAATGTGTGTGGCCGGACCAAGTCAGTCCGGTAAAACTACTTTTGTAACTCAATTACTACAATTTAGAAATGAGATGTTTAATAAAGAAATTAAAAGAGTTAAATGGTGTTATGGCATATTTCAACCACAACTACATTCTGCACTTCGCCAGAAAGGTTATGATGTGAAGCAAGGGTTACCGACAACTGAAGACATCAAAGCAGGTGACTTACTAGTATTAGATGATCTATTACGTGAAAGCAAATCTTCAAAGGATGTAACTGAAATGTTCATTCAAACTGCACATCATAGGGAAGCTTTTATTATCTATATCACCCAAAACATTTTTGATGAAGGGAAAGAGCAAAGAACTAGGAGTTTGAATACACATTATTTGGCAATATTTAAAAATCCAAGAGACAGCAGTCAGATACATCATCTCAGTAGACAGATATTACCTCAACAACCTAAAGTTCTTTCAAAAATATATGAAGATGTAACTAAGAAACCACATGGCTATCTATTTATTGATCTAACCCAGGAATGTCCGGAACGACTTCGATTTCGAACAAATATCATACCTAATTCCGCTGAACCAATGACAGTTTTCTCGGTTCACAGTTAGTTTTAAGCAATGTACTTTGTTGCCTTATTATTTTCAAACATGTCGTATTCAAAGATGGTAGTCATTCCTCAAGAGGAGTATGTACAATTGACTACATTACAAAGTGCACAGGAAGTCAAAAGTATAGATCAACCTATTACGAATCAACTTAAGGAACTAACACAAAAGGATATGGAAATTCAGAAGATAAAGGATCCCTATCGACGAATGCAGTTAGCAGCTGAAAACATTGATGAGAGGCGACAGATTCGTGATAAGTTGCGACGATTTATAACCTTGTCAACACCTCGACCATATCGTGTGCGCGCTGAGCGATTATTTGACTTCATTGATCCACATGTGAAGTTCAATGAGAGAGGGGAGATAATAGATGAAACAACTGGTGATGTTATTAGAAATAGTCACATAGATGACCTTCTGCAATATGCTGTTAGAGATGTAAGGCGAAAACTAGGTACACCACAAGGGTGGTCATATTTTCAGAAAATTTTATCTGATCAAAATGTACCACACAATATTATTGGAGGACCGACTGTGAATGAGTTGGACAAGGGTCACTTACAAGATGAAACAAAAAGTAAAACACCCACGATGGCGGTCAAGCGAGAGCTTCATGATCTCGATGATCTTCAACCAAAAAGAGCTACTAGGCGCTCAATGCGTGTTGGAAAGGATTATAGTAAATATTAAGCAAATATAAATTAAGCTTTGCTTCTCTCATATCATGTCGCTACAAAAGTTTTGCTGCTGTTTGAAATCTGCGCTCGAAGGTAAAGGAGAAGAGGGAATAGAGGTTGATATCAATTGTGTTAGCAGTTGCTGTGGGAGTAATACGCGTGCAAATCAGAACAAAGACGATGAGTACAGCAGTGAAACTCAGAAAGATTTATTACGACTTAAATCACCCCGCAAGTTTCAGTCGTCCGGAGGTTCTAGCTCGTGCAGCAGGTGTGGGGATAGAGAAAGTCAAGAAGTGGTTAAGGAGTCAACCGACTTACACTCTTCACAAAAATGCGAGAAAGCGGTTTCTAACGAGAAAATATGTTGTTAACAATATAGATAGTCAATGGCAAGCGGACTTGGCTGACATGCAACAGATATCACAGTACAATGATGGCTATAAATACATCTTAACCGTAATAGATATTTTATCTCGCTATGCTTGGGCACGTGCGCTGAAATCTAAACGAGGACCAGAAGTTGAAGCGGCTTTTCAGAGCATTTTCGATGAGGGGCGTGTTCCGCAAAGAATACAGACCGATCAAGGGAAGGAATTCGAAAACTCTCATGTTCGAAGTCTCCTTAAAAGTCATAATGTGGAATTGTTTAGTGTCAAAAGTGCTTATAAAGCTGCCATGGTTGAGAGGTTCAATCGCACACTGAAGACAAAATGGCAATATGGCGCTATTTCACTGCAAAAAATACACATGTTTGGATAGGTGAGCTGCAGAAATTTGTTAAGAATTACAATGAAAGCTACCATCGAATCATTAAGATGAAACCTGTCGATGTTACCCCAGATAATGCGATGGATGTATGGCTTCGATTGTATGATAAGAAAGCGAAAAACATTTCCAATGAAAAGAAAATAAATGTTGGTGATAGAGTTCGGATTTCAAAGGTTAAGTCTACATTTGAGAAGGGGTATCTACCTAATTGGACTGAAGAAGAGTTTTTTGTAGATGAAGTAAATACAAAATTTAGACCCACCATGTATAAATTAATAGATTACCATGGCAATCCAATTGAAGGAAAATTTTACTCTTATGAATTGCAAGTAGTAGACAGAAGTGAAGAGGTGTATATGATTGACAAAATAATTAGGAAGAAAGGTCATGGCAATCAAAGGAAATATCTAGTTAAATGGAAAGGATATCCTGATTCATTCAATAGCTGGATAACGCACCAGGATCTACAAAATGTGGAGGTGGGAGACACTCGTAACTTTTAAGCTAATATAGCATGTCTCTTCTTACATATATGAGTTTAACATGTCTACTAACTTCAATATCATTCTTCCAAGCAATAGCAACCCCAAGATATTCCCAAGTAACAAACCATCTCTATACTCTGTTGAATTCGCTAATCCAATTACTCTGCATGGACCCCATGAAGTTGCTCTAACTGAAATTACTTATTACAACGATATCAGTTTGCTAAAGAACAACTATTTTGAATTACATAAAGAAGTACGAGAGAAGGATGATTGCTTTCGCATATTTCAAAATAGTCTACATGGTACATGGGCTTTTCATCATCTAACTTTACATCCTTTTTCAACATCTTTACCATCTGTCCAAAACATGATTAAAATTCAAAAGGCATTTGCAACGTCAACTTTTGATTCTAAGGTTCCCACAATGAGCTTGCAAGATACAGAAAAGGAAATCGGTAGAATGTTTGAACGAATAAATGATCTCTTCAAGCTGACTTTGAATAAATTCTACAAACCAGTCATAAAGGGGTCAACAAAATTGATGAAGGAAGGGAAGCATGTTCTTCTTGTATTAGGTAAGGATTTGAGTCATACTTTTGGGTATTCCAGAACAACTTTCTCATCAAGGTATTGGTACAATGGACGTGGGTGGAATTCGGAGAGGAAAGTCACTGATTTTCAAT
This sequence comes from Prostheceraeus crozeri, assembly GCA_907163375.1. Classification (NCBI taxonomy): domain Eukaryota; kingdom Metazoa; phylum Platyhelminthes; order Polycladida; family Euryleptidae; genus Prostheceraeus; species Prostheceraeus crozeri. The sequence continues at coordinate 412,281 of CAJQUW010014178.1, read as the reverse complement.
GTAGAATTGTGCCATTGTATGCATTACAAAAAAGGAGCATCTGAGTAAAAAATAAATTTGAGGTCATTAGAAGTGTTGAAGACTTTGCAAGAAAGTTTCAAGGATCAGTGCCAGAAACGTTAATGACTTGTGAATATAAAAAAGAGAAAGTAACTTTATTTACTGTTGAAACGGAGGCAGAATTTATTGTTTTTACTAAAAAGACACCATTGGAAAAGTCTGAGTCCGCTGTTATTGAATTCGGATCTGAAATGATTGGGATGTTTAAGGGCCTTGAAAGCGCACCTTGGTTGACAGAGTTAAATGATACATTCAAGGTTCAATTGTCCTCTTCTAAACTCAAAGCATCAACAAATGCTTCATGGGATATCCACGTATACAGCGAAGACATATTGGGTGATGAATTGTCTACTTCCAGTGAACTTGTAAAAAGAGTTAATTTGAACATTGAAAGCTTGAAAACGCCATCTGAATTATGTACAAAGTTAAATGAGTTTGGTGTAGATTACCTTGATGCAGATGAATATCACTTTTCTTATGATCCACATAAGAAACGCATGATTCTAAAGTTAGGAAAGAACTCTCTTATCAAGCTGGATAGCGTGTTAACGTCCACATTGGGATTCTCAAAATCAACTATTTATGAAGGCACATCAATAGGCGATACAGCCCCATCACTAGAGCGTGATATAAGTAACTTATACGTCTATTGTAACATTATTGAATATACAAGGGTTGGCGACATTGAGGCCCCACTTCTGCGCACATTTCCTCTCTCATCCGTAAGGAAGCAACTAATCAATCGAGAATTTATTAACACGATGTATGTACCAATGAGCAGAAATGTCATCAATAGAATTGACATATCAATTCATGATGATACAGGTGAAGTAGTACCATTCTGTGGTGGTGTTACTGTTTTAACACTACACATCAGGACACGAGAATAAGGCTTTACGCTATTGTGGGATCTATAATTATCTACAGGACATAATGTCAGGCATTTACAGTGGTCCATCCTATCAGAGCGGCTATCCCGTGTTTGCTGGAGGTAGACGACAAGTTGGAGGAGGCATATTCGGTGCACTAAGACGTATGGTTCTCCCAACACTCAGAAAGTATGGCGTACCATTCATGAAGCGGGTTGGAAACAGAGCTTTAGACTTTGGTGCAAATGTTGCTGCTGATGCACTTCAAGGGGAGAATATCGGTGAATCCATGAAATTGCGTGCACAGCAATCTGCCATAGACGCATTAGATGATTTAACAAAGACGAGGCGTACAGTTCGGAAGAAACGTAGGAAGTCAAGACAAGTTGGATCAGGTCGAGTTACTAAGCAAAGGCGTAGGAGAAGTAAAAAGCCCACCAGAGCAGCACGTTCTAAATCAAGACGTCGTGTGAAAGCAAGAAAGCGCAAACGAAATTCCACAGCGACTGGAAACAAGTCAAAACGAAGGAAGACAACATATTTGTAAAGCTAATACGATGCAGAGTATCAATTCGGCTTTGTGTTTCTTTGATTCACCACCTCATCAAACTGACATTATTTCCTCAACTATTGTTGATATAGTCCCCACAACAAATATCGATGGTAACCAACAGCCTATTCAGTTTGATATCCCTGCTAATCCTCAAGATTATATTGACTGTCAATCCATTGATTTAGAATTGTGTATACAAATTAAGAAGACTGATGGTACCAATATTGATTCAACTAAGGATAAAGTGGGATTGTCAAATCTTCCTATTGCCAGTCTATTCTCAGATGTGTATTTAATATTGAATGACAAACAGATTGAAGGAGGGGATCGAGCATATCCCTATGGAGCATACATAAATACAATGACGCAATTTCAGAAGCAAGCTAAACAGTCACACTTGCAAGTTGCCGGCTGGTATGATGATCAGCAAGGGAAATTTGATGAGGTTTCAAATGGAGGTTTAAAAAAACGAATGGAATTGACAGCAGATTCAAAGGAATTATACTTGAAAAAACCTGTCTATCTTGATTTCCTTCGTCAATCTAGGTATCTACTATCACAGGTTAAAATGCAAATAAAATTTATTCGTGCAAATCCTGAGTTCGCGTTAATGGCTTTTGGAGCTACAAACTATCAAATCAACATAAGTAGTGCCGTGCTCAATGTAAGGAGAGTAACAATGAACCCGTCAGTCATCAACGAGCATGCGACAGGATTGAGGAAAAGCAATGCAATATATCCAGTTAATCACAGTGTGTTAACAAACTTCACAATTGGTGCGGGATCATCCTCTCATGCCTACCCAAATCTTTTTCCCACTGCGATGCCGAAGGCGGTGTATATCACATTTGTGGAAAATGAGTCATTTATTGGTGCTTTTGAAAAGAATCCATTCAATTTCCAACACTTTAGCGTTAGTAAACTAGCACTCTATCAGGATGGAAAATTTGTTGCTTGCAAAGCTTATGAGCCTAATTTTAAAGAGGGCAAATTTGCACGTGAATATGGTTCTACTTTCACTGCACTGAGCATGTTTAACACAGATGATTCAAATGGAATTACAATGGATATGTATAAAAATGGTTACTTCTTCATTATATACAATCTCACAGCAGATGCAGATCTAGGCGGTGAAAGCGTAGGAGTTACAAAGCCTGGTAATCTACGACTAGAGGTGTCATTTGAGTCACCTTTGAAGAAAACAATTACTTGCCTCATTTATGCTATCTATGATAGCAAAGTTGAAATAACGAGAATGCGAGACGTAACTGTCAGCTATCAGAGATGAGTAACTTAAGCAACATACAAATCTTGAGGAAAATGGGAAATGCTCATCCCTACTCCAAGTCAATATTTCTTGATGTCTTTTCTAGAGATAATTTACCTAATTCAATTCCTTTCTATCCTTGTTCGCTTATCATCAATACGGACAGCAACAATCTTCCTGGTAAACATTGGGTTGCAGTGCACATCAATCGCTATAAAGTGGCTGAATATTTTGACTCTCTTAATCTACCTCGCTTACATGACATTGCATTATGGATGAATAGGTTCTCCTGGACGATTAAGAAAGTTACATCGTTTCCACTTCAAAGCAATGTATCTCTCATGTGCGGCGGTTATGTGCTATATTTCGTCAACCAGAGACCATTGAAAAATAACTGTAAAAGTGTTTTACAACTTTTTTCGAAAGACTGCTATAAAAATGATGTAATTCTTACAAAGTATATTGAAACTGTTTTGTAATAAAGTTTTATTTTATATGTAAATATCCTTGTTTTATGTTTCAAATCGTTAGGTTTAGAGGGAAAGCAAAACATGTTTACATTTCAATATGTATTTACAAATGTACAGTTCTTTTCTAAATATTTACATAGCTACAATGTAGATTTCAAAAATATTTTTCTCAAATCACATAGGATGGGAGGAACATCATTTATGTCTTTAATGCCGGTTATCACAATCTTTCCATTATGGAATACATGAACATGATATGGGTGCCAGTTAGTCATCTGTGCTGCTGGAAATAGTTCCACTTCATAAGTGAGATTATTTGATGATGTGACTTTACAAAAGTCATAATGATAGTTCAATTCACATAACACAGTCATTGTCTTCACTTCCCATTCAGATAATGAGTCACTAAGTAAATTTTCCAACGTAGAATGTAGATATGGTAGATCACCATCAGTGAAGCCACCAACACACTGGATTGTTCCATTTGGAAAGAATAGGATAGTCACATATTTATCCTTCCTCTGTATCCTCCATGTTAACATTGAGGGTCTTCCCAGATGTAGATTCGTTGTCGGCTTCATCTTGTGCTTTATTAATAACCATTGCTTTCGATTGGGAATGTTGCGCTCGATTTCTTGAAGATTGAGTTTTGAGTTTACTTTTGTAGTTAACATGCGATTCACGACTTCCATCCGCTTGATGTCCTCCATCCTTAATGAATGAAATCATATGTGGTAGTATCTCTTTTGTAAAGTTTCTCCATGTGACGTCACTGAAACGGAAAAATCGATAGTCAATATCTTCTCTCTTTGGTGAACAGACGTATAGCTTGACGGTAGAGTCACACTTTATCCATACCTTTTGATCGAGGGGAGTCTTCATCCGTGTCTTATGGTTGTCAATCAGATCAGCGAAGTCTTTCAGTGAAGATAATGCGTCAAGGCTAATGCAAACGCCACGATGTTTTCCACCACTATTTGTTATTAAGTGACGAAAGACTACTTTCTTAGAATTTGTTATGTGAATGCTTTGTGAGTCATTTAATTTCCATGTTCTAATGTAATGAGGCATGTTTTCAAATATAAACCTAAATTTATTTGTTTGCATAAAGCTTGCTATTTTACATCTCAACATATCGGAATGATGTTGAGTGCTACGTCTTCAATTCATAGTAGGACTACCTATGTTTTAGTAATTATTTCTACACATCGGAAAGATGTAGAAATTTCATTTTATATTTAATCTACCTATATATTATTAAGCATGACTACGCAGAAATGTAGTGATTGGTTAGTTTACTTAGATAAATTTCTTAAACTTCTACGTCACCTGTAGCAGGAAGGCATCTCCTTCTCTTTGAAGGTGGGGGAAGACCTAAACTATAGTGTCCATATGGTAGAGATAGATTTTTATTTAACCAACAGTGCTTATCCTCCCAAAGTGAAAGTCCTCGCTTTCTAAATGATTTTGTAGTGACTACGTGATTTGTTGAATTTATAATTGTCATTTCCTCATTTGTATCTTTCTCACTGTAGTACACAGTCCTATAATCATTATGTTGGAATTTTTTAACTACAGCTCTCTGCACTCCTTTTGCAGGATGTATGTTGCTTTTGTATGTTTGCAGGATATTCTAAGTTCAAATCAAAAATATAGCCAATTTCACCATCATCATTGATAGCTTGTATATTTTCTTCGTTTAGAAAATAGCTTACTTCACTATCACTCAACCATTTAAAATTTGAATGTGGTAGACTCTTACTGAGCGAAGAACCGTAAAGGTTATTGACATCAATGTAAGATAAGTGACGACTTTCATTTGTATTATTTTGTAATTCCGAAATGCGTGCACGTGCTCTGTGAATGTTCGTAAAAGTCATTCCACCCCTTATTTCCCTTTCGAAGAGATTATACATACTTTCGTCTTGTATGTAGTGTGGAGGATCATTATATGACAAATTTAAAGCTGAAGTAAAGCTAAGATGTGGAAGGCTAACGAAATGGACAGAATCTACTTCATCTTCACTTTGACTTAGTGACCTAAAAACTTCAAAAATATCTGTCAGTAATAATACATCCAGTTTCAAATATGCAAGCATGTAATCACCAAAATTGTTACAATTGAAAGCAAACTACGCATTACTAGCGTGCTTATATTCTTCATCTGAACAATGTTCACGAGTGAGATCATTATAAAATTCACATCGTGGTGGCAGACATTTTTCTGACAATGTATTTAGACTTTTGAAATAACAGTAGGGAAACACTCCCTTTTGATAAAGAATATCATCTGTTAACAGGGGAAATTCATTTCTTAGTTTTTCTACATGTTCATAAACTTGCAATCCTCTTGCTAACTCACTCAATGATGCACTTAAAAATTGATAAGAATCTAAGAATTTTAACTTGAAGTAGATTGTTTTTCCTTTGTATTCGTTTACAGGGACGCTGGCGGATAGAGTTATATACTTTTCAGCTGTTGCTGCTACTACTTCCAATTTCCATGACTTCTTCTTTCCAATTGCTTTATAGCAAACGATATGACTATCATAATTCTTAAAATTATGGAAGAAGATGGGTAGTTCCCGCCTATTTAGTTTTAATCGAAGATTGCATTTACTGCATATTGTTTGTCTATATCTTCCTGTTAAATGATCGTGATCTCTTACTTTTATGCAATCATCACTAAATACAGCTTTACATTTATTACAATTTTTTACATTTTCATGTTTTTCTTCTTCATCAGAAGAAAGAGACATTGGTTGCCGGCTTATTGCACGCTGATTATCATATACGTTTTGAGCTATATTTTCTAGGTGATCCAAGAAGTCCATAATACAATTCTCTCCTTTGAAGACATAATATTTGTTTTCAAATCTGGACTGGAGAGCTTTATGCCAAACATGATAAACACCAACTGCTGCCGGTTTGTGTACTTTATTATCGATGTAGCACTCTATATCTGCATAAACAACTAAAGGAGGACTTAATTGATATTCCATGCTACTTGTGCTTACCTCTAGTTGTTTAGGCATTCTTTCTATTTGTGCCTTTCCACGAACACAAAATTGATAATGTCGCTCCAAAGTTGTCTTATATGTAAACGATTGGGTACATCGATCGCAGAAATGTTTATATCTTCTATTTATTTTTCTATATAATCTTGATAGTTTTCTGATTCCACAATAGTGTGCACGTTCATTGTTTATAATTAGTAGTATATTCACAGTTCGTTTACCAATAAAGTTGCTGCTATATCGAACACCTTTTAGTCCTTTTTCGTAAAGGTGAATGTTGATTTTAATGTCATTACTTTTCTCAAACTTAGGAATATCTTTAATTGATACGGGTGTAGAGATGTCATTCATATTTAGTTCAGATGTCCATTTACTATATGATTTTATCTCATTCCTAGAATATGATACATCATTGTAATGTAGCATTGATAGAACTGAATATAAGAAACAGTCATTTGCATTTGAATGCACATTAATTACAGCCTTCGAATCTTTCAGACTCTTTGGTAGATTAAATACTTCTCCACCAGAAAGTAATGGACTAGTAATAACATTGAATTCTATATTTAGTATTTCATCTATAACCCAATTGCTACCCTTATTTGCAAAAGCTTCAATATGACTTGAGAGACTATTTAAGTTATCTTGGAACCATGTATCATAGTCATAAATATAGTTTGTGGATGATGAAGTAAAGTGTGCGAGAAATGTTTCATCTTCCTGAGGATTTGATCTCACATAACGAATTCGTGCTTTCAGACGACCACGTAGTTGAAAATTTTCTAGAAGGTTTGACACTAAGTTCTCTAATATAGATCGCATACTTAATAAAAAGGAAGTTATATCTACTGTGTGTGCTGATGGTGTGATGTCGTATACACGAGCATGACCGTTAAGCGCGCTTTCGCTGAGACTTACAGTTCCATGATTATTTTGAATATTCATCTCACTATTCGTATTATGCATATTCATATGCTGACGGAATTTGCTTATAGAATTATACGTTTTACCACAGCGGGAGCAGCATTGCATAAAGATCAAACTGTTATTTGAAGCGCTGATTGGTATATATCTAGACGTTGATTCAGCAGTACTAGATTTGGATATTTGACTATCATTAGCTGAGATACTTCGAGGATTTGAATTTAAATTACAATTACTTGGTTGCTTATCACAGACTAGATTGTGTCGCTTTAGATTATCCTGCCGTTTCGTTTCATATGGACACTTCCTACACTGATAAGTTTTTCCTAACTTACAAAACTTTTCATGGCGTTGCAAATTACCATTAAGAGTAAACGTTTTTCCACATTTAGAACAGACAACCATGTTTATTAAACTGGTGAGGATTATAATTTTGCAGACTATATATATATATTTTTTATCATCCTATGACGTCACAACGATTACTAGCCAATGACATTTGTTCCAATCTACGATGAAATAAGAAGACAGAACTTGTAACAATTTCTTTTTCCATTTAAAGTCAAAACAAAAAGTAAAAAGTTTACATTTTTTCACACTTGACCCTGTCGCTGTGCGACAGTTTGATATGGTGGCACTGCTCACAGCAGTCGGTCGTGTCCTCCATGTGAGACAGCCTCACTCTTGTGAATTCTCCATCGCGAAACACTAAGTGCATCAGCGTCTCACGCTCAAACTGTCGACCACCTCTGGCTACAGAGGAGGACAATAGTAGGTTTGACTGTGTTAAATTTCTAACGGACACAATCAAACCCCTATTCTCCTCCCTGAGCTTAGTTTCTCTCTCCTCAGCCATCTTCAGGCGTTGCTGGTACAGTTTTAACCTCTCTTCTAGCCGCTCATCATTCTCGGATGTATCGTCTAGGTCGACATTGTATTGTTGTAGTAAAGGAGTATGAATAGAGACTGGAGCAGGAACAGGGATCGGAGAAGGAGCAGGAACAGGGATCGGAGTAGGAGCAGGAACAGGGATTGGAGTAGCAGCAGGATCAGGAAAGGGGATCGGAGTAGGAGCAGGAGTTCGGTATTGAAGGATCGGTGTAGGGGGCAGTTGAACGCTGCAAGTTGGCGACGCACGGATTCGGGAGAATGATATTTCTTGTGATGCGAAATCACACATATCCTGAAATGAGAAGAAATAATTGTTTACTATCTATATGACCTTTTAATGAGGATAGAGCACTACAGTTCTAACAAAATTGTGAAAATCGTACCTCAGGAGTCAACGGTGAAAAAATTGTCCTGAATCGAATTATTTTGAAAATAGATATCACTGTTATAATTTTAGAACATCATTTATCAAGAGAAATCATGAGATTTAGTTATTAATTATTAAATTCGGTACTTACAAGGGAATGCCTTGCTTCATCCGCATCAGATGTGGGCGACGAGGTGGTTGATGTTGAAGAGGACGAGGTGGTCGATGTTGAAGATTCGCTACTCTCGTCTGAATCCTCCCTCTCATCGGATGAGGACTCCCGTATTGTATAGGGACGCTCCTCATTATCCTCAACTGAAGTTGTAGTCGCAGGTGTTGAGGCGACGCTATTCACCCTGGTCTTTTTCAGGGATAAGGATCTCATTACCTGAAACGGTAGAAAAAGATAGAAGAATAATTGAGTAAATGCATTATGTATGATACATTAAGTGGTGAGAGGAACTTATAATAACGACTATAACAGCTGTACTTACGGGACGTGGACTACTTGTTTCTTCTACCACACGTATCTTCGGTACCGGTGGCAGAATTTTAAACAGCTGTAAAGAGAAATAACATATTATTTTACATCAAAGGTGATTAATTTTTATCAACATGACTTACATTTCTCACTTGAGGTAACTTTTTGACAATCTTTGTCTTTTTCTTCGCTTGAGACCTCGGACACTGAAATGTTTTAAAAATTGAATTTACTTCATACATAGCGAAACAAATGTTCTTAACATTATTCATTTTTTATTTTAAATTTAGCATGTGCAGTTATCAGTACTCACCTCTAAATCACTGGATGACGAGTCACTGTCCAGGAATTCTCTTGATTTGAATTTTCTTTTTGTGGGGGGTTTTGTTGGGGGTTTTGAGGGTTCGGCGCATTGACTTAGAACTCCTTCTGCAGCCCTATCCTCCTTCGCGAACAGTCTAGCCAATTTGTTTCTTTCGGCTTTCGAGGTCAGGTTAACTCCACCCCTGCCATTCTCCTGCGCACAGGTAGCATGCCGGATGATGAAGGCTTTGGACTTTTCGTCGTTGGCCATTTTTGTGCTTCGCACGTAGGCTCTGCAGGTGAGGCAGTAGACATAAGTGCAGCCCTCCTTGAAATTACAATCTTTATGCCCACTCTTGTTGGCATGACGTACCGGTTGTTTACAAGTTTCACAGTAGTGGAAAATTAATCTTTGACGTGCAATGCTTGCTTGACGAACCATTTCTGTAAGTCATGGAAAACGTTTGTCATTACATTGTCTGTTAGCAAATATGAACTCATTTAAGTAACTATTGTATAAATATTGGAAAGTAATTCTACAGTGATTAATTTTCTGACAGAGATATATATTTTTCGAGATAGAAGCCGAAAGTCGAAATGATGAATTTATCTTGAAAAGGGTTGTTTACATATTAACATGAAATCAGCTGATGTATTATTATTTTATTTCGAAATGAAATCATAAAAACGAAACTGTTGTTTTAAAAAAGATAAACATTTCTGACTTTGGTTAAACAACTTTTAATTTGTAAATGGTCCACAGACTATCACTTTGAAAACAAAATTAGCATTTGAATTATTTACAAATTTGAAGCACACTTTGGAAATGTTTATCTTTATTTAAACATTTCATCATATAAGCTTGTGTGCTTTATAGATTTTGAAAATGTTATAATTAATTATGAAAATTAATAATTCTGTTTAATAATATAACATATAGTGTTCCTAACTTAAGATCCAGCCACATGTTTTAAACTAACTGGTTATAAGAACTTAGTAATGTTCCTACTCTCAAACTATATAAAGTAGTGAATAGAAGAATGTAGAACTCACTTCAGAATTGCAGTTATAAATCGAGAAAATGGAGAGACGGAGAACGAGGTCTGTTATGCACACAGAATAATTCAAAATGAGTGAAGAACGGAGCTCTACAACTTCTTTATATATGATTCTAACAAAGGAACCATGAACAAAGACCGGATGTCATCATAACATCACATTGGTATAGAAAAACAAACTGTTGAATTCAAACAAAACTAAACAGCTGATATATTTTAATGATGAAATAGAAAAGTGCCATCAAAGTCTTTGATGCTAGAGTGGTACATGTAACCGCGAAGTTAAACCAATTAACATGTGATGAAGATGGTTCCCCTGCAGTTCTAAACATTAAAAAATCTACTTAAGTTAAGGATTTCATCTAAATTCAAATAATAAAGAAAAAGTCATTATGTTTTAAGAAGTTAAATCCAGACTGCATCATAAAACGCGCAAAAATCGAAATTCAAATTTCGCGCCAAATTTCATAAAATCAAATTTCGCGCCAAATTTAAATTTAATGGCATCTAGGGTTAGGGTTAGGTTTAGGGTTAGGGTTAGGGTTAGGGAAGCAAGAAGAGTATCTATGGCACCCGGAACCCATGGGTAAATAAATTTTCGAGTGTGCGAAGCGCACTCGAAAATTTATTTACCCTATAATCTGAAAAATTTCGAGGGCGCGAAGCGCCCGAGAAATTTTGAGGCCCCCCCCGCCGTGTATGAAGTGTATGAAGTGTATGAAGTGTATGAAGTGTATGAAGTGTATGAAGGTTAAAGGTCAAGGTCAAGTCAAAGGTCAAGGTCAAGTTCATGTGGAGGTTTATGCATTATGGTCATTTCGAGTGATCAAACTTTAACTTTGAAAATTTTCAAAAACTTGAAAACTTAGTTATTTTTGAGAAAAAACTTAGAATTTTTCCAGTTGCATACACTTGCATACAACAAGGACTTTTTCATTGAATAGGTACATATGCTATATCATTCGAATGCTCTTTTCATGCTGATTCTAATGGTGTATTGTATGACACATGTAGGACACCATCCGAAGCAGCTATAGCCCTTTGAAAGATAGATAGAATTTAGTTGAGAAACTTAGAAATTGAAATCATAAATTTTTCTTCCTGCATACACTTGCATACAACAGGGATTTCTTCATCGAATGGGTACATACCTTATATCATTAGAAAGGTCTTTTCATTCTCTAGCTGATGATGTATTGTATGCAATATGTATGATATCATCCTAAGGTGAAAAAAGCATTCAAAAAACACTGTAAATCTATTCAAACTTTCATCCAATTTGACTATCATTTGAATTACACATTAATATTCATTTCAAACTTGTTCTAGTACGTTCGGTGCTGTTTCAAAGTCTCAAACAAGTGATTTGAAATATATATCTTCCAAATATTAAACTTAGAAATACTTGTAGGTAGCTATTTCAGAGATGAATATATCTATCCCCAGTTCCCATTCAAATCCTATTAGAAATTCGATTTGTGAAATTATAAAAACAAGATTGTTCATTTATGTAAGAATTATTAAAGATAAAAATTACATATTGTCAATATTGGGGAAAGGAATCACTCTCTTCAGGTCAACTCGAACACATACTCTTGTCTTTTTGGGGGCACCAGGGCAGCGGCGGGGCGTGGCTGGATCTATTATGCTGAACTCCAGCGCAGTGGTCAAATCCCTTTCTTCAGGTTCCAAACGCACACATATCTTTTTCATCCTTGTTTTTCGTGGAGCGTTACGAACGTGACTTCCACCACGTGTCTTTATTGTTATAAGAGCTTCCAGCGGTGTTTCGATGAAGCTCCTTAGAACCACGCTTTCATCATCTGATGATTCTGTAATCACGGGTCCTGTTCCCAACACTATGGGTTCGCATGGCGATTCCATCTCTTCGACAGGAGAAGCGGGAGGTGTTGTGGTACGTTCCATTTTTAATGTGATTAGAATAATATAGATAAAATAGCTATGGTACTTGAGGATTAGAACCTTTGATAAGAATTGGTACACAACTAGGACTTATATACTTTTCAAACAAAGGAATTCCCAACCGCCAATCAGAGAGGTTCCGATTTTCCCTAAAGGGATATATAAGGATGTAATTGTTCCAATTAAGCAAGTTCTAATCCTCGTGACTTGAGTAGACATTAAGAATCTATTACGAATCTATTTCATGATGAGTACCCAGAAACAACTGTTCTGTTACCAAAATGAAAGCCAAGTAATTATGGGTGGATCGTTGGATGCGAAGGTTAATTTGTGTTGCGGATGCAAAGTGGAACTCTGGAAGACTTTAACAGTGACAGCACTCCAAAGGAGAAAAGGACTGTCGGCGAAGTGCCCTATACACGAGTGTGATCACGACTTCACAAACAATGCAACATTCCTCGAATGGGCTGAGGACTTCTTGAAGTTAACGGAGTCCCCCGAGGGACGTGACTTACCTTCTTTCATTTTTTATGGTTAATTACACTTACATTGTAAACCTCTTGTTTTCATTTCGCAAATTCTGTAAATCGGATTCTGATTAGTAAATAATAGAACATTCATAACATAATTTCTGATCTGTAAACGCATTATGAAAATAAATAAAATTGTCATCATAGTCACAATGGCCACAATTGTCGCATTTGAGCAAGCAGTCTCAAAACAAACACCTGTTTAAGTACCGAAATAGATGTTCGCATCCCTATTCTAATTCACATACTCTAATTCAATTTCGGAACAAGGCGTTCCGAATCATTGAGTATGATCTCAATTCGCCTATCAATCGGAACGCGGTTCCTATTTACATGTTCCTATCCATGTTCGCATCCATTCGCAATTCGGAACATGTTCATATCCATGTTCGCATTCGCAATTCGGAACATGTTCGCATTGGCAATTCGGAACACATGTTCCTATCCATGTTCGTATCCACTATCAGTGCGTCCGCATAACTAACTACTCAACGAGTTAAGTTGAGTACAGATGATGAAGAGGTAATTCTTTGTAACTTCGTCGTCGCATGTTTGGCACTTTTACGATGACTGTCAATCACAAACTGTTTCGCGTATTTCACCGGGCATTCACAAAGCACACAGAAAAGTTCATTCCTTGGTGCTACTTCAAATTCTTGAGGATATTGGCAAGTAATTATTTTGCATTTGGATGCATCACGTTCAGCTGTTTTGGGCATTTCGAACAATCGAAAATAGTCAGTCAGTTAACAAAAAGATGTAGTTATGTGCGTTGAAATCCTTGCGAGAATATTTGGTGTCCCAATAGCTTAGCTTTTTGTTTTGATTGAAAAGAGTTCGGGAAACCCAGATCTAAAAATAGCGCTTAGAAGGCCAGGTGTCTAAAATAGCGCCTGGGAAGACTCTAAAGTTTCTAAAGGTTTTAAAGTTCTTTTTTAAACTTTGACATTTTTCCTCATTGCCGTTAAAGTACACAAACACCATACTGCAAGGTGAACGAAGGTTCATAGCAAAACACTTAGCGAAGGCATGTCACTGCACGGTTGGAACTGGCCGCCGGCCCGGCAGCAAATTTTGAAGATCAGCCGGCCGGTTAATTTTATTAGACCCATGTCGACCGTTGACGACATTCAGTCTAGAAGAAATTGCCTAGGCAATCATTACAACATTAAAAGCATGTGGGCTAAATATAACATAATTTGAGAGTATCTACACGTATGCTTTGTGACGCAAATATTGCGAACTGTTCTGTTTTAAACAGTTAAAAAATGATTTCTGGCAACCTATACTACATCTACATGTAGTTCAAGTGCTACTTTATCAGTGATGTAGTTTCCAGAATCCTATATTCTAGCCTGTGTGAATTTTGGAAGCATTGTGCACTCCCAGCCTATCTATCGTAAAACTATTCAAGATATTGCATGATTTTACTACATGGGATAGTTTATATGACACGTGGAGCTTAGGGCTGCACTGAACAATGGATTTCAATGGAACCTGGGGGCTACTACCAGAACAACTGACAGCGGATCGTGGATAATGACGCGGCACGCGCGTTAAATTTTGATTGACGTTGTACAGGGACACTCATTGAAACGTAAGATTGATGACAAGTTTGACGAGCTCATTGTTCCAGACTCTTACACGTCAGCTCGTGGTAATCAATGTAAATTCAAAAGATCTGACATTGTAAAAATGTAGTGCATCAAGTTTGCACGTCCCAGACAAGACATTTCGCAATATCAGCACTCAGCCAGTGATCAGATTGTTCATCACAGAAATTTTGTCGTTAGAAAATGTTTTTATATTATACTTATACTATGTATTTATAATTATATAATATATTATATATTATTATAATCAGGAACGCCGGCAAGGGTGCTGCTGGTGTTGCAGATGCCTGTTCAAGACCTGTCTCTGTTTACGACAGTCATTTGACATTTCGAAATCATTCTTAGATATCGTATCACTTAACTGACTTGCGAAACACGTGTGTTGATGGTCGAGTGCATCTAACTGCTGATTTAAGTGCTCGCAGTCCATAGTTCTGGTCTGGACGCCGCTATTGTGGATTGGTTATGCTTTTGACGCTGTTGTCTCTGAGACATTTTCCTGTTATGTCTAATCCTACCGGTGTGCCGGGCTAAAGTTACTCCCTACCAAAGCTCCTCCCCACAAACTTTGGCCTGTGCTAAAGTTACTCCCCAGTAACTTTGGCCTGGAGGGAGTAACTTTAGCCTTGGCCAAAGTTGCTGGGGAGTAACTTTGGTCAGGGAGCAACTGTAGGCTGTTATACCGGCAGAAATACTCGCTCTAACAGTTCTTCAAGGAATTTTATGTGCTTGAATGATGTCAGGGTTCTTCTGGAAGATTTCAAAAAAAAGAAATGCTGACTTTGTTTCAAACTGAAATTCAGAAGGTTACGGATATGCTGGGTGCAGTGAGCTCACGTATTGACAACATGGATTTAGAAATGCGCAAATTTAATGATATTGTTTGTCAATACGATAATGAAATCAAATCGATCAAAACTGAATTGGTTAAGTTGTACCAAAATATTCCGCAAATGGTCTTGGAGGAGGTAAAGGAAAAATTGTTGCGTTTCAATAATGAAATTACTTCTAGTTTGAATGAATCACATGGTTCAATAGAGGAAGGAAACGACTATGACAAGACTCAGATTGCTAACTTGCTCCATGAAATCGATTTTTGTGAATTACAAACAAAAATAATGAGTTCGCAACGAATTGATCGAAATATTGCTGACAAACAAAGACTGATTCGTCTGACGTTAGCGATATCATTCAAAACATCCACTGTTAAAAAGAGCAAAGCGATTAAAAGCTCAGCTGATGATAAAAATGCTTTCATAAATGCTTGAATTTTGTAACTTCTAGATGAGCTGACAAAGCGCAAGACAGATGATGAATATGTGGTCATATACCGGAGACGTATTGTATGCCGTTCCAACTTTCTTGTGAATCAGAGTGGGAGAAATGTTCAGTAAATGATCTTAATTTTTGCAGTAACAAGCGTTTTCGCCCCACTGTTGTATTGTTGAATTCTGTCTCAATTTTGGATGGATGAATTATCTGTTCTCACATCTTCTCTATCTCCTGGTTTAGTGTACGTAACTGAGTTTTGGTTACATTCTGGCATTCCTGATGATCACATGGCTCTCCGCAATTACACTTTTTATAGATACGATCGATTTGGGCTTGTCGTTGGAGGTGTCTGTGCTTGGATAAAGTCTGATATAGGTCTCCAGCCTGCTATTTACCGTCATCCAAATGTCACAGAATTTCTTGGGCTTAGATCTAATGATCATTTTTTCGCATGTGTGTACATTCCACCTATTATGAGATCTTCTACAATGGCCGACATAAATGAATTTTTTATTCATGTGGTGGATAGCGCACTTATTATTAATCCTGATTGTGACCTTATCATTTGTGGTGTCTTTAATTCGTTTGACACTGCCTCCATTTTTGATAAGCAATTTTCTCTTGTGAATAGAGTTAAAACTCCGACTCGACAAAACGCTGTCTTGGATCACATTTGGATCAGTGATTACTTGAAGGAACACTGTTATGGAGACGCTTGCATCGGTCCACCACTCGGTTCCTCAGATCACAATAGAGTGGTACTATTTGGGCGAAGCAAATAAGGAAGGCTCTAAGCGTTTGGTGAAAGTATGGGATTTCCGCAAATCATATATTGATGACTTTCTGTTTCTCTTATCCATTACGGAATTTCCTTGTTTTGTAAACGGGGAATCGGTGGACGATATGTGCACACTGCACATCCTTCTATCATATTTTACATACTGCCATGTCATTTATACCATCAACCACAGAATTAGATTCGTATGCGCGCTTCGGTTTCCTAGAAAGGAAGGGCTATATGTAACCTTAATATCGAAATGGCACATCACAGAATTAGACAACTTGCTCCTTCTCGAATGGATAATTCGTGTATCGCTTGCTATTGGAAATGGCAAACAATAAGCTGTCAGCAGAGGAGACCAAGGTCAGTGAGAGATGCGTGTGTGCTGTGATATCACTTCACACACACCAAAACACACATCGTTTAGCTAACATTCGATTCAGTGTATGCACTATGCTGTAAGGAATGGTGAGAGGACGATGGCGAAATCATCAAGTGAACTAATTTTCGCACGCCTCCTATTTTTTTAATAATGATCGGAAGGGCCAACATAATGGAGAAAACTTGTGCGCAATGATCATGATTCTTCGAACCTGAAGGAATTTTGGCAATCAAAGCACTTTGCTTGAACTCACATTAATCCGCAAGCGACGCACGACTTTTTTCCTGTTTCTGTAAGGTATTAGGAATTCCTTTTTGCCCACTTAATAAGTTCCTCGATGTGCCGTCGATTTCGAATTAATCACACTTCTAGCAAACCGAAGCAGATAAACAAATGCTGTGTTTCTATCTAATTCTGTGCCATCAACATATGTCACGCTATCAGATAACGACAAGCCGTGGATGACGCCTGTACTCAAGTCACTGATAAATGAAAGATGGCGGGCGTTCAGATCACATCGATGGCAGAAACATCATCACTATAAAAGAAAAGTTAAGAGCGAAATATTAAAGTTCAAGATGATCTGGTCTCAGCGATGCTTGTACTCATCCAAAAACGTTTGGAAAGTAGTAAATGAAATACGTGGAAAATTTTCTTCAAATGTGTTTGATATTCTAAACCAAGAATATGGTGATGCTGATGCTGTCCTTTTGGCAATGCAGACTGAACTGCCTAAAACTTTCAATCATGGCAACGATCCTGTCGATCTGCTTCCTAGAGTTTGAATGCGAGTGTTGCAGCGTTGTACGGGCCTTTTCAGGACGCATTCAAAAAATGTTGTTCAACTGCCAGCGCATTGATAAGTATCCATGATGCCGTCACTTCTTATCTCGACTTAATTGACACCAAGGTTGTCAGTGACATGTTTCGATTTTACGAAAGCGTTCGACAGAATTAATCACGTTTGTCTGCTGAATCGTCTGTCTGGTAAAAGGTCATGCAAATCACGGTTTCGTGATTTGGTTGAGGAGCTACTTATGTGACAGGTCTCAAAGGCTCAAGATTAATGGTGTGTATGGTCCACTTGCCAACGTTCTTTCAGGACTACCTCAGGGATCAATTTCAGGACCATCGATGTTTGCGGCTTTCATGGGTTCAATTGATTTTTTATCCGAATCAGCTGTTGTCATACGTGTATATGCTGATGATATGACCCTTATTGAAAGAGTTTCAGTGCATTCTGATCATTCAGGTATGGACTGATGAACGCAAAATGGAACTCAATCTCATGTTGTCAAAGCAGTTATTGCTTTCTCGAGGTGATGATTTCCACGCCTCATACAATAACATCAAGATTTTCCATGAATTTAAGATTCTAGGCGTGTACTGGAATGGTCATCTTACTTGGAATGATCATTTTCATCAGCATTTGAGAGCTGCAGCCCAAAGACTTTATGTGATACGAACGTTGAAGCCGATCATCCCGTTAAGCAACCTGTGTTGGTTCTCTGATCACTAATCTTTTTCTTTACTGTTCTCCCCTTCGCGTGTCTTTGTCAAAGAGTATCGACATAAAGTTGGATCGATTTCAGAATCGGGCCCATAAAAATATTTGTGGTGATCATTGTGGATGTGGTAATTTTCCTTCACTTTCATTTGTTCGGAAAGAGCGTGCCATTAAGTATTTCAATGAGCGTGAATCCAGCATTTTCCATCCTTTACATCATTTAGTTCCGTCTCAATTGCCTCGTAGTGGTCGTCTGTGAATTCCATATGTACGAACTACACGCAGACTACATTCCTTCATTCCATGGATGTCTTCATTTCTAAATGATTTTGTCGCCTAGTGATTTTGACATCTGTACTCGAATAAACATTTTCCTTATTTCTGATTTACTTGGCTAATTGTAATTGTCTATTGTATGTAAAGATTCTTAATGATAAAACACTTACTTACTTAAGAAGCCTTTAATAATGTTAACTACATTTTCAAAGTCAGTCTAACACAAGGAAATTGAAAACAGCCTTGCGCATCTGTCTCTACTACTTTATATTTTGTGACAAACACATGTCTAACAACAGAAATTACGAAAATTTAGTTTCAAAAATTGACGTCTGATGAATTTTAACATTATGAACATGAGCAACATTAGAAGATTATTTCTATCAGAGGACTATCAGAGTCGTTTGTCTTGAGCGGACATAATCCTATCCCAGCCATTGTATGCAATGGTAGCACACTAAGCAATAGAATTGACATTGATATTCGTCATTCTTTGACTTACGTGGTTGGCCAAGGGTGTATCGAGGAGTAGTAGCTCGTATCAGCGAACACACAATCCCCAGATTGCAGGCAAGCATGTCAAGTGAAAAGTACGTATATTTGACTCAACTTTCTTTCGTGATTAATTCGTGAAATGGAAAGATTATTCACACCGTTCAATGCTTCACAATCTAAATTTACGGACTGTGTACGTTTTATGTGGAGTAAATCTTCTAGTTCGTTAGAATTCAGACACTGACACGTAAGAATTTGCATTACACTCAATGAAAAATTTATCTTCTTGCCCCTCGATGCTAATTCTGGCCGTGATTATCAGAATTGAGGACCGTCATCTCTAGACCCAAACGCGCACACAAAGCAATTTATCTCTGGGTTTTACTTATACAGTTCACTTTGGAAGTGGTGTTAGGCTATATTATCGCGGAGGATTAGTCCGACAGCCAGAACAAGTTTCTGCAGAGAACGAGGCCGAAAGTGAGACTTTCACAGAATGATGTACACCCCATGCCTTCTTCGAATCGGCGTCTGCCAAGTTCTAGTGAGTTCCTCTTCTTGTCAGACAGGATCAAAGAAAAACACATGTAAATCCAATGGGACGCAGATTGCAGTTTCTTGCTAGAATGAAATTTTCTATGTTTTCTCTGATTAAACGAAAAGTACTAAGCCCAGACTCATAATAATTGGCATGGAATGTCTTCAAGTCATCTCCTATGATGTGTATGTGCTATCATCATGCTTCTGATCGGCAATGTGTGTGAGAATGTGGTTGAATGTGGATAAAGTTGTTTAAAATGCTTGTCTTTGCCGACATTAAGAGGCTCGCAAAATCTACATTTGTTCAGCTTTATAGACAAGGGTGCATGAAGATGAAAGGAAATGACCTGAAGACATTCCATGCCAAAAATTATAACTCTTGACTTAGTACTTTTTGTATGACCAGAGAAAACATACAAAACTTCATTTTAGCCAGAAACTGCAATCTGCGTCCCATTGGATTTACATGTGTTTTTCTTTGATCCTGTCTGACAAGAAGAGGAACTCACTAGAACTTGGCAGACGCCGATTCGAAGAAGGCATGGGGTGTACATCATTCCGTGAAAGTCTCACTTTCGGCCTCGTCCCCTGCAGAAACTCGTTCTGGCTGCCAGACTATAAGACAGTCAATTTGTCAAACCTGCACTGTAATCTATCACAGACTTGTTTCAGATAACAGTCGTTGATAGGTTTGTTGTGTTTATCATAGAGATATGTCACTCTGAATAAGTCCAACTGTCTGTAATACAATACCCGACTTCTGCGTCCATGGATCAGTCATGCGCTAATGTTTGCTGAGAGCACGGAAGAATGGTTGAGAGAGATCGGAATGAATTCACCTATTATTAAGTGGTGCTGAGATTATACGCATGGCCGTGAGATCCGCAAAGAATAACAATTCGATCATTATGAGAACAATGAATCGTGAACAGCACAACTAGTCTTTTTTTTTGAGAGAGAGATTTTGGCAAGTTTATCTTATAAAGGTTATTAAATGCGTCTGCATTCTTGCGGAGAAACATGAGCTCATTTGACGACCTGACGGATAAGTACTTGAAGAGCATTTGTAACAAATGGCACATTTGTTTCATATTAACACTTTTAACAATTATTAACCAGCCATTTTTCTATCTTGGACAATTCGCTTTTCTCTCTCCACCTCATCACTGCAGGCAACCAAGCATTAATGCAACTGGATGGTCCCAAAATGATATTTTAAATTTGTCTGTACCATTCAATGATTCCGCGTTCTCATCATGCGAGGAATACGATATTGATCGTGTTTGGAATCAGATAACCACAAATACGACTTTGGATGATGCATTTCAGATCAGAACACGTCTTTATCATGAGTTAATTGTTCGCAAATGCAGTCGTGGTGTACAATTCCGCACCAAAGATGCTTACCTTCGTCATTCTGCAAGTCAGGACTTTGGTACCGTCTGCGACAAGTCGTATTATGTGTCATTGGCTAACTCTATTTACAATATTGGAATGCAGATTGGGTTCTTCTTGGCCGGTCCTCTAGTAGACAACTTTGGACGTCGATCGGTCATCCTATGGTGCGGTGGTATTGGATTCATATTTGGTATGATAACCGCAGCCAGCACCTCGTTGTGGATGTTTTTAGTTTTACGCTTTAGTCTGGCTGTCTTTATGAACATTATCTTTGTTGGTGGATGCACTTTTTTTAGTGAGATCGTATCTAAAGATGGACGAAATACTATATCGGTTATCAGAAAGATACATTTGGTCGTCATTCCCTATCCAACTTTAATCCTCATGTTCTATTTAAGCCAGAGCTGGCGTTGGACCCATGGATTATTTTGCTATCCAATACTTGCAATACTTATTGGTTTCTTTACTTTGACCGAAAGTCCGAGATGGTTGATTGCAAAAGGAAGACTCGAAGATAGTAAATCTGTTATGCTAAAGATCATTCAGACGAGCGGAACTGATCTCAGTGATGAAGAGTTATTGAAATTAACCGATGAATTGAGGCATCTATCACAAATGTCAGCATTAGAAAAGTCACATTGGGAACATTCAGAAATTAAGTCAAAGGTTTGTAGAGCTGTACTGGAAGAATTGAAGAGAATCTTATATTTGATTCAACAACCAGTACTCAGAAAACGCATTTTAGTAATGTCCATTATTTTTGTAATGCAGGCATTTATATCTTACGGTGTGAAATTTTATGCTGTCCGTCTTGATGGCAATCCATACATCATAGCAGTGGCAACAAATGTCATTGGTGTACCAGCAAATCTTTTCCAGTATCTGATCTACAGATATTTTGATCGTAAATGGCCCATGGTCGCATTCTATGGCATTGCAGCAGTTATTTTGGGAGTTGCTTTTTTTCTTCAATACTTTGGATATAATGGTGCACCGGTTATTGCAGTGACAACCGCAGCTTTGTTCTTTTTAGATGGACTTTTTACAATGCTCTACACACGATTACCCGAACTTTTTCCAACAACTCATCGAGCAACGGCTTTAGGATTGTCTGGCAGTCTAGCTCGGTTTGGTTCTATAGCCGCCATGTTTGTTGAAAGGCTTGATATAACGGTGTGGAAAAATTTACCACTTTTGGTATTTGCCATTGCAACGGTGATAGTTTTCTTCGTATCGTTTTTATTGCCCGGAGGAAGTGGTGAGATGACAGATGTGATCGATGCAAATGTTCAAATGTCTCATCGACAGAAAATTGAGAACACGTCAGAAGTTGAAACTAGTGTCACAGACATCCAGTGTATGTCAAAATTATGAGTCCTTTCCCTAAAAAGTTGACAAGGTTGAAACTATCGAATCATCATCATTCAAATAACTTTTTGGACATCAGGATGACTTTCTAATCCCTTTCACTCTGTAGCAAAGAAAACTCAATTATATTACGCATGACTATAGATGTATTCAGAAATACCAACTTTGAAGACCAGACTAGGCCTACATGTCAACGCTTGATATCTGAAATGGTTTGTCATTTTTTTACTGTTTAATATTTACTATGGGCCTTTTTTATATATGGCCGTTTGCTATGTCAATGTTACCCGCGATTTATTAAATTTTCCATTGGTAGATTGGCAACATTTTTTGATAGCAATTGTGGAAAAGAAGAGAAGCGTTTCAAAATTTTTGAGGTCATGTCTGCAGAATGGGAACCGGGGTTGACTTTTGTGCCGGACTCGGCCCGCGGCCTGTTTTATATTTAGAGGTAGCATAATAGCCTCATTTTAGTTCAGTTGCATGTGGTTGAATAATCAATTATCATATATTCAAGATTTACCCAAAATGTTTTGTTTGAGAATTAAGGCATGAGTATTCATAAGCTCATGTACAGAGTCACCAACTAAATGAAATTTTTAAAGAATGTACTGTGTGCATTCGTTTAAGGTGGAAGTGCATGCATTATCTTCTCAAATATAATAATAATAATTTTTGTATATTTTGTAAATCACGCAAGCATTTTCATACAGGTTTCGAAAACAGTTCATGTGAATCACGCAATATCTTTAGGGAAAAGAAGGTAGGCAAGCATTTGTAAAGAAAATGCTGTTTTGTTGAAAAACTTTGAGCAATAGGATAAAGTTAGAAACTGTAATTTCAATATGACCACAAACGGTAAGTAGGCGTAAAGCCAAGTGATGCAAAACGGTTTCAGCATATCTGAAGACGCACGAAAAGCAATCTTGTCTGCCCGCTCAAAGAAAGAAGGCGAAAAACTACAATCATTGTCACAACGACCACATATGATGAGATGGCAGAGTTTTCTAACTCTTTCAACTTTTCTTTTTGATTTTTTGGACAGGTTGATAAACAAAGGGCAGTTGTATTCATGCATGGTTGAAACGTATGCTTTGTACACACAAAGGATCGTTTTTACATATACCAGTTATCTTTTTCAGTTGCTTTAGAAGGAATATACGCTGAGAAATTTTCTTCGTAATGGTGGGAATCACACTTTAGATTCTGTTGGAAAGTGAATCCAAGTATTTTGATTTCTGGTACAACCGTGAGATCAGAGGGAAGGCAAACTGAGCATCCTGACTTACTAAACATCATGAGACGGGTTTTACCAACAGTGCTGGCAAGACCATGTACCATGCATGTGACAGCAATATGTACCCTTATTATTTCAGAGTGAATAATGTCGTTTATATCCACGCTTGCTCGACGGAAGCAACAAGTAAAAGTCATCGGAGTACTTGAGTACTTGAAAATTTTTGTGTCGGGATACTCAGGAGATATAATGCCCATAAATGAGAAGAGCAAATAAGCCTTGTGGTACACCGGATGAAGTGGCTTTTTCCATTGAGGCCAGACCACGTGGTATTGCCCTTTGTCGTTTTCTGTGAAAGCAGCTAAAGCACCATCAGGTGGAAGATCGTTTTCCGTCAAGGACTGAAGCAATTCATCTCATGGTCAAGGATTGGACCTTGGGCACGAATAACCACTTTAGCCACTCGGCTACCGGAACATCAGATAATTTGTGTTGACAAGTTGTATGTGAACGTAAAGCAGTGTGAAACCACAGATATCTCGTGTCGATTGAAAGCAATGACCTTGAAAACACAGACAGATGACAATTTACACGACTCCTCAGCAAAATCAACACAGAGCACACCAAGGAATCAGAAAAATGGGAATCATAGGATAACGAAGCGACGCAAGGAAATGCGAGGACCACAAGTAGATGCGTGATCACTAGACGCACATGACGATGTAAAAAATATCGATATGGTGATCATATTCACTGAGAACGAAGCACAAATTAGGAGAGCGACGAGAGAGACAGAGGCTGTACATTGAGAGTACATCACCGAGAGTACATTAATATACAGTGCGCATTCCTTATTCGAAACATGCAAGCGCGTACTTGCTGTTCAAAATGTAATTATGACCCGCACCGGCAAAGACATTAGCATAACTGCACGTATTTCTACCAACATAAGCCATGAAAATCATGCCATGCTTCGCAGAAATCCATTTAGAACGACCTCAAGCTAACTAAATCCATTAATAGAATCATTCTTAGAGAGAATACCACGCGAGAGTGTCAGGGAAGTCACGTCCTAATCAACAAAGTCTCATGAATCTTGCGGTCGCTATGATAGACATGATTGTAAACCGAACAAATTAGAATTGATCTTCACTCCGCATCAACCCAGTATGGACATGTATAACATAAACCATAGACCCTATGACACTTTCATTTTAATACCCCATACTTGATTACTTTCATCATGTTAGTCACCAATATATACTTCTCCATACTGAGTTTTTTCATCATAGTTTATGATACTAATATTATCATCATTAATTTTACAAAATATTATTAGCACGATGATGCGAAACTCAAATTGAGGATGACCAAATTACATACATTTAATACATAATAGCCTATACACTGTACACTACATAGATGCGTATAAAAGGTCAATGTAAATGAATAAAAACCATATTCACAACTCAAAAGGATTGTATTCTAAAACAGAAGATTTTAAGACTATAGCACGACCTTTATATGTTCCAAATATTATTTATAATTTCAAAAGATTTTCATTTCTCTAACGATACAAAAAGTCAACCCTCCCGTTTTTCTTTACGAAATTATTTATTGTGCTTTGAAAAGAAACTGGAATTAAGTTAATTAAAGAATTCCAATTCAGAAATCGTTTTGAACCTGTTTTTCAGCTGTGTTACAATAATATCCGTTATTTCCTGAAAAAGATGTTTGTAAAGGTCCGCTGTTTCAGTTCTATGCATTTCAAAAGGCGCATCAGTAAGGGCAGAGGATTCTTGAAAAATAAGTTCGAAATCACTGTCCTTGATTTTTTTTGACATTTTCTATCAATTCCTGGATCTTTTGTCCACAATACAAGATGTCCATACCTTTTGATTGTAAAATTTAAAATAATGTATCTGTCAATGAAAAAATACGAGAAAATACGGTTATCAAAAAACGTGTCTGGAATTTATCAGGAAAAGCAATGTATCCAATTGACGTCTGTCAATGCAATCATCTTCCCAGTTTTTGTAATTTTCCAATACGTGCTGAAAAAATGCCCTCAATTTTTCATAATTTTCCTTAACAGTGTTTACCAGTCTTGAGGTGAAGTTCCATCCAGTTGGAGCAACTCAGTTCTTAGAGCGTCAGTCCTTAAAGGCGATCGAAAAAAAGGAAGCCATCGAAGAAAGGGTTTGGAAAAATAATGTACATTTTATGGATCAATTTGGCTAATTGTTGAAGTGTTTGAGCAAATATTGCACTTGGCTCAACGTCTCTGACTTTTTTATCTAATCCGTTTTGGTGGCCAGCCATCACGGCAGCACCATCATAGGTTTGGGCAACAAGTTTGCCTTCCATGTGAAAGTTCATCAACAATTGTTTCACGTGTTGTAATAATCCATTAGATAACCGATCAGAACTCATATCAGTGAAGTGAAGAAATCTTTCTTGAACTTCACAATTCTCATCAACGCATCGTACAACAGTTTTGAGAGCTGAGACTTATTAACTATATCGGAATCAGAGACACAAATTCTGAGTTTTTTAAAATCTTGTTTGATGTGATAAGTTAATAACGAACTGATCGCCTCGATCAAATCATTCTGAATAGCCGACGAAGTTCCTCTAAAAATGGTTGACTCGTTCAAGTGGGTTGCTAACATAGAGTAGGTATATTAGGTAGAGTGGTAACTCTGCATTTGTTACATCCTCAATGTGTATACACTTTCGATTTCATTAAATGAACTCATGGGAGATGCAGGTGGTATTGTCACCAAATGTGAGATATTCAAATTTTTGTAGTTTTGCAGAAATTGCCACGGAATTGATTGATCATGATAGTAATGCAGGAAGAATGATGGTATTTCACAGATTCTCATGACAGCCTTGGAGATTTAATGTTTGCTAAAATAACAATTGGATGGATTCCTATTACTTTCATGCTCAACTTCAAAAGTATTTTCTTAAGCGTGATCATATGAAAAGCAACCTGCCACTGGCAGAGCAAAACAACATAATCAAAGACAATGACTTCATTTAACTTTGAAAGATGTAAATGGTTCCACATCACTATTCAGATACAAGAAATGAAACATGAATTTAGTAAATCATAAAATCATGCCTGTGAAAACTGAATTAAAAACTTGAAATTTCAGCCAAGAAAGCATGAATAATATCGCGACGTTTTCATGAAGACTTTCATTGTAATACAATTCATGACATTCCCTTGATAGTCAGCTTGATTTCCGCTTAGTTACAGTGTAGGATGCTTATTAGCAAATATTCATTCCTTTTGATATCCAACTTATTTCATGCTATTAATATAGGAGAGTCATCTCGGTAGTATATGCAAATTGGCAAATTTTGACTTTCTTCTAAAGTGCTCAAATAATTTTTTGGACGACGGGAACGTGATCTCCACAAAAAGCTGAATATTTTCATATAAAAATTTTCACTGTATACAGATACTTTTTTAAGTCGACACTCCACCTATACATCCCTACTCTATGGTTGCTAATGTCGCATATCATAGTGATTTATCAAATCGAGAGTCTAAATAATTGCCCTTATTGGCCGAAGTTACTTTATCAAAAAACTTTTACTTGATCAATAGTCCGGTTCCTTCTTTTGTCACTTTCTCCTTTGAAAGAAGCGACTCGTCGATTGAAAGATGAAAGAAGGAAGCTCTACTCGGTTGATGAACAGGGACTGCTTGCAAGGTGTAGATGTAGAAACAGGCCAATCGGCGCCTTCCTTTGCCAGTCGGTACACTTATAACATTTGCGTCATTGGTACATCGAGTATCTTCCAAGGATCTCATGTCAAGCAGTGTCGATTAAATGGCGACTTAAATTTCCATCATCACATGGACGCTGAAAATCATAATGATGACAGATTGTGCTGTTTTTGAAGCATAGAGCGAAGTTAAAAGGTCAAACCACAAATCCACACATGCCATTATGGAAGACTTAGGGCAGGCTACTTATCATGAAAAAAATAGATCCATTGAGTATTTCATTTCCTCTGGTTAGGAGGTCACAATAAGTAGCCGTCGATGTGATGACGAATTGTGGTCACTTTTTTAGAGAAAATATGGCATTTTTTAAGAAAAATAATGCAGCATGAATGGTAAGTGACTTTTGATTATAAATTAAGACCAGTTAAGCATTCTACATGTAAAGTTTCGCTTGAATTGATGCAGCCAATCCATAGAGTAGGTACATTTAGGTAGAGTGGTAACTCAGCATTTATCAAATCCCCAATGTGTATACACTTTCGATTTCATAAAATGAACCTGACACGGAATAGTCCGGGAGCCAGCGTGAAGTTGTGCAGGGAACGAGGTAGTACATAAAACTTTCACATAGCATAGTACACCTCTAACCTACTGCAAAACTTCGCGTCTGCCGGATCAGATCATTTGCTTTTCAGAAATAGAGAGGATAACAAAATCCTATGTATTTCCAATGGTAAAATTCTGACATTTAAGGTGTTGACTCCATTTTTTCGAATTTTTGCTCATAAAAGTTACACAAATTGGTATTTTGTTGAACTGGTTATTATAGAAATCATCTACAGATCATGATCTTTCAAATGAGCTATCATTCATTGACAGAGGATGAAGTAGAGTGTACCAACAGACACTTTTCGTTAAAGTATATCAACAATTTTCCTGAAATTTCTATGTTAAAATTTGCAGTTACACCAACGAAAAGTGTCTGTTTGTACACTTTACTTCATCCTCTGTCAATGAATGATAGCTCATTTGAAAGATCATGATCTGTAGATGATTTCTATAATAACCAGTTCAACAAAATACCAACATGTACATTTTTTATGAGCAAAAACTCGAAAAAATGGAGTAAACACCTCAGATGTCACAATTTTACCACTGGAAATACATAGGATTTTGTTATCCTCTCTATTTCTGAAAAGCAAATGATCTGATCCGGCAGACGCGAAGTTGCTATGTGAAAGTTTTATGTACTACCTCGTTCCCTGCACAAGTTCACGCTGGCTCCCGGAATAGAACCCAGCACCACATATGAGAGATAGGAATTTTTGCACTTTTGGAGAAATGTACACGAATTTGACTTATTATGACAACAATACAGAAGAAAGAAAAGTAATTTACAAATCCTCCATATCATGACAACCTTGAGAGGCAATATGGCTTATTATATTGGCAATTCGATGGCTTGCGATTGCTTTAAATCTCATGACTTACTATGATGACAAGATTATTTTCTTAAGCGTGATCATATCACAAGCTACTAGCCACTGAAGGAGCTAAAGCATCATTATAAAGAAAATGATCTTTAAAAAGGTGCAAATGGGTCAACATTACTATTCAGCACTATTCAGATTCAAGAAAAGACGCTTTGTGAATCATAAAATCATGCCGCTGAAAATTGAATTGACATCTCTCTCTCTCTCTCTCTCTCTCTCTCTCTCTCTCTCTCTCTGAAGTGCCTGTTATTGTGTTAACTGCAATAGTATTCGACAATGCCATAAGTTGATCTGGTCAATTCATCTTGACAACTGAGAGTCAACGCAACCATCATGTACTTTCATTGCATTTTCATAACCGTTTTCGAATCATCCAGAAATATATAATTCCTTGATATAATAATGAACTCAAGACCCATTTTATCAGACTCTATCCTTTGAAGCTTCCACGCATGCTATTCCTCACACATATCTGTGTACTCTTCCGATTTTCCCGGAAGCTGTACGATTTTTCGGGTTTTTCGTTAAATTGTACGATTTTTCGATGATTTTTTTGACTTTTCAGCCAATCGTACGATTTTTCATCGGCTATACATGATTGTAAGAATTTTTCGAAATTTGGTTAGGAATTTTTGCTGTCGAATAAATCACTTTCTTATTACATACTTGAGGTGTGAGCTTCGGTCAAACACTTAACAATGCAGTTGCTTCTCAGAAATTATAAGTTATGGCTGTCCGAGGCGTTAGCATAGGTCTATCCACAATAAAAGCCAGAAAGGCAGGCCATGCAAAGATGAGCAAAGGTGTGATACTGATCCTAACTGAACTCGTATTTGCTAGGAATGAAAGTATTTGTTGGTGACTATGATCGTTTCCAATGATGCAGCTTGACTCATGCATGTGCCCCGACTGAGACTTCAACGCAAATAGCGCCTGTAAATTGCCATCCACCCTATGATTGCTATTACGCAGTTCTGATCCCTCCCCTGAAATCAATCTCATGTTATTAAGGGTTGCGACCGGTCCTCAGCCCAACTCACCCGTCGCCTTTAAATTCGCAACTGTTCAGTCGTTATCTACACCTCGACGTAAATTTATGGTGAGTAATGCATGAACATACTCGCACATGGGCAAGTACCCATGTGGAACAGGTCTATTAAGGTGTAATAGGCGTAGTAAATGTAGGTCTCATCCGTTGTTAAGTAGGCTTTTCTGTCTCATTACTGCATAGGCTATTGCTGTTATAAACCTTTCTCTGATTCTTAGTCGCAAGCCTCTACGTGTTTGTGGGTCTACTTGGAATTCAGAGTGTCCTGCTGTTTTGTGTATTAATCACCTATTTGGTTTTAGAAAATAATATCTCTTATCAGACACACAAGCAATCCGCTTCTTGTTTTATTAGAAGTGTGTAGGGGCCTACACTTTTTAGAATATTATGCTTGTTTTTAGTACAATAATGCATAATGAGTAGGGAATTGAGTAGAGAATATACAATTTTATTGAAATTATAGACAATTTTGAATTGTTCGATTTTAAGGGTTTTTTGCACGAATCTCCCGGAATGACGATTTTTGAAATTTTGAGATATATTTGTATGCTCACATGACCCGGTATTTATCGATCAAGGCAGCATATTTTGTAGCGCGTTTGCATATAAAAATGCAGATATCTTCGCTAGAAGACAGCGAAAACCTCATCGGATGTCAGCATGTAAGTTCAACTGTGAATTTCGAAAACCACATTATTTGTATCTGTTGTCCAACCAAAGCTATTCTTATTTTTACATTTTAAATTTTACCACTTCGTCTAAGGCTAATGTC
Source organism: Prostheceraeus crozeri (assembly GCA_907163375.1). Lineage (NCBI taxonomy): Eukaryota > Metazoa > Platyhelminthes > Polycladida > Euryleptidae > Prostheceraeus > Prostheceraeus crozeri. Next base: position 381,641 of record CAJQUW010014178.1, on the reverse strand, counting down.
CGTGGCATGTTGGCCATGCGTAGCCAATTTGAAGCCACTTACCATGACATGGTGTGATAGAAAGTAACAATGCCTTGTTATGATGACATTTGTTTCTGTTCTGATGATAAATTATAGATAAATGTCAGCCAGCGCAACGCAATCTTCATTTTCAATTTGTATTCACAGTGCTGTTGTATGTTTATAGAATGTAGGCCTATGCATGTCGGCACTGGTCATTGCGTATCGTAGAGTGGGTGACTTCGGACAGTTTTGAAATTTACCTAAAATTTCATATTTCTTCAAAGTAGGAAAAGTAAACACAATTGATATCAAAAGTTGCATGTGTCAGTACAATGTATTAACGAAGAATTACAACCATCATACATTTCTTACAGTAGATTTTTTTCTACAAATGTCATTGTCCGAAGTCATCCCGGGTCACTTGATGCGATGAAACAGCGATTATGAAAATATCAACATGAAATACTTGCATTTTATCGTGTAGTACAAAAGTGAGTCTTAGGATTGTTCAGTCATGCATAACATCGTAGTTTCTTTTTTATGCCGTCGTAATTATCGGTAAAAAATCAGAGAGGAACCTTTTGCTGATATGAATGTCTAAATCAGGCTAGAAAGCCTAGGATGTCAAAGGAAAGTTTATTATTTTAACCAGGACAATGAATATCTTAAACAGCATTAGTGAATGCCTGATGTCTTTCTGGAAGACAGAATTGATGCTTTATGATATTAGTTACATGTACTGTAGCAAAGTACAATTTTGTCGACTTATCTACTGTCCAAAGCCACCACCTTTTTGTCCAATATCAGTGGGGGTGACTATGGACACTGGACAGGCATTTTACGATGCTTTAATAATTATTTTGACAAGTGGAATAGATACAAAACATCATTTAAGTAATTCTGAAGTGTACTGCACGGAAATTGCATTTCATGTTACTTTGATCTATTTAATAGCGGTACCATTTTTTACAGTTCAATTTTAGGTGGGTGGGGAATGTGAATTAAAATTCAATATCAACAATAATAATAGAAAGTCACTTCATCTTACGGTAAAAGATTAATCGGAGAACCAGATGATGCCTTTTGGTAAACATTTTGCTCGGATTCCAAAAAATCAAAAAAATGATTTCAGTGGGCAAATTTTCATGTCTTGAAGTAAGAATGCGGTATCACATTACCATAAGCGTGGACTGGTACTATAGGCCTACTCATTCAAGCTTCTGCATATTAAAGTGCAATGACAAAGCAGTTGAAAAGATAATCACTACTAGGCCTATATAGCCTGTATGATAAGTAGATCTATTGAAAATTGAGCAATTTCTGTAGCTTGAAAGGGATAAGATGAAACTTGTTCCTTTGAAACTAGGTCCCTTTGAAAACTGGGTAACATCGTTTACTTTCCCTTGTTTAATATTGCTGGGGTATACCGGTATCGATTAATCGGCCAATTATTGGACTTTTGATCTTCGCTAATTTTCGGTGAAAGTGACTGGTCGAACGACAGGATTTCAATTTTTTAGATGCACACTGATGATGCTGAGCTGCCAATCTAAATTTAAGCGACTACTTTTCATCATTGCTGAAATTGAAAATATCCATGCAATAACCACTATGACGTCACTAAAACTCGTATTTCTATCTTTCATCTTGATGTGATTGACAAGTGTTGTGACCCCCACACCAGCCGTGTAACTAAAGCTCGCTATATCAAACTTTTCATGCCAAAAATCAAACGTAGATGTGAATTGATATGAATTGACATACTTTCAATTTGATTCTCGATCGCGTGTCCGTCCTGCCGCCGGTTAGTTTGCTGCTTGTTTTTACCGTTTGTTGCCTCAGTTGATACGTAATAAGCCTACGCTTTAACAAAGTTCCTTTAGTCATCAGCTGCATTATATCAAGGAGAGACGCAATTTTTCAACATGTAGACAACTGAATTTATGAGACTCAATTTTCATATCTTTCTGGTCATTTTTGCATTTTGTGATGTTGAGATAGTATTTATCATTGCCCTGACTTGTTTGAAGAGCTCTCAGAGCGGAGTCGGGTCAAAGTCTTCGACATGGGCCCGCTTGCCAAGGCCCGTATTCTTCGACCCCGGCGCAGTTTTTATTCTTCAACCGGGCCCGACCGATGAGTTTGTTATCATGCCTGGGCCTTGTCTATGCCCATCTTGCTTCAAATTAGCAATTATTTGAATATATTCGGTAATTATGTAATATTTCACGACTCGCTTAGGATGTTTTATTGTTCAGTAAATTGCGACTACAGTTGGCGCAGGTGTATAATAGTAATGTACACAAGAAAAATAGTGACAGAAAGAAAATAAAAACAATGAACTTAAACTGACTCTTTAACTGATGATTTGAAACGTTGGGTTTTGATCTTTCAATGAGAATTGCCGTAGCGAAGTCAGTATCTTGAAGAAATTTTGCCGCAGGGTGTAAAAATCTCTGGATAGTCGATGGGCAATCAAATCACATTACTCAAGAACTCAGTTCAAAGTCTATATACCTGTATGCGCATTCTTGCTTGAATCAAATTGTACCAAAGGAATGCGTTCTTGCCTTTTTCGCCGTAGTTATGATCTGCGTTTTGTAAGGAAGTTCCTATGTAGTCTAAGTTTTAACCAGCCGCAAATTGCAGTAGTTTCAAGAAGGATTCATCTTACATACAAAAATTCCTTATCAACATATCAAAGTCTAGGAAGATCTAGCTAGTGGAAAACTCTGAAATTTCTAGAAAAGTCACGAGTATTTTCGAAATGTAATGACTAGCATTGGGCATTAGTGAACACGCTTGCTTCAATCAAATCGCAAATGCTGATAGCAACAGCCAATCAAAATGATGCATTACAACCTTGTCTCACTTACTTACTGCATTTACCTTCCATATGGCTCTCACTAACTCCAACCATGTTTTCTGAATTGTCCTATCCAAGCGGCTAGATTTTTCAGTCACTACTTCAAAAACACTTGTAGCTATCTGCAGATGCAAGCTGATGCAGATTTGTCCAAGTTGAGGTTTACCATCCAATAAACGATTCCGTATTGGAGTTACCGTCTTGTGAAAACGCACCAGCGTTCAAGCCGGCAGATCGAAAATGCGTCTACGCACCCTAGCCTTGGAGATAGCTTTCTTAGATACCGGTAGGGTGCAAATTGATAAAGATTTGTGCACGTTTTTGACACAATTGCTTATGTTTTGCTCATGCATTTTGCAAGTACTCTCCCGTAGAAATATATAGAAATTCAAGCATCTGGTATATCAAAAACACGTTTACGCACACTTTTTATCTGATGCGCATTCTGAGGTGCCTGTAGATATGAATTGATGCAGATTTGCCTGTGGTAAAGGCTAAATCTACGTGTATTTTTATCACTATGACAACCTCTTTAGCAACTGCTCTAATATGAAATCGCACAGAATTTTAAGTCTAGGTGAAAAGTAAGTTCACAATGTTTTAAACCTGTTCATATGTGTCGGCTTACTCTTGTAGAAGCTGTGAACTGACTTAGAAGACAATTAGTCTGTGTGCGTTTTCATGAGTGGTTGTTGAAGAGGATGTTATAGTGATAGAACTACACGCAGATTTATCATTACCATAGGCGAATCTCCATTAATTTGCATCTACTGGTACCTCAGAATAATGTGTATTAGATAATGAGCGTACGTAAACGTGTTTTTGATATCGATACTTGAATTTCTATGCATATTCACAGGAGTGTACTTGCAAAAATTCTTCGCTCATTAACGAAAAATATAAAAAATTGTGTTAGCATATTCAAATCTTGAAGTTTGCACCATACAGGTACTCAGTCTATGGACTCAGTCATGTACTCTTGCTATGCACAAAAACTATCCAGAAGTGAATGAGTTAGCGAACTGGACAGTGAACCAACTCTTTCAGTCGAGCGATCAGTCAAGCGATTATAGTGAAGACATCTATGTTTTGATAGATTGAATAGGCCTATATTGACAGAAGAAATGTAAATAGATCATCTGCTTATTGGCAATTGCGACGTGGTGAATACAGGCTCGCAATTGAGCTGAGTAAGTTGAGGACATTGGAGTAACGTAAATATACAGGAGATTCTAGTAACAAGATTAATGGCATTTTTCATAGTTTTAAAGATCCTCCTATCCTGATTTCGGAGCCGGGAAGTCAACAACATGTAGCTATTTCTTCGAACTCAGGATGAACGCATTCCCTCCAAAATTTTCTCTTTCCAAAAGCACATTATGAAATCATGTATGCTAGCAAGGGTTGTAGTCAATTTATTCATTGGTTTACATCAATTTGGGGTCTACAATTTTATATTTTCACACCTATGATATTTTTCCTTATATTTTAAGGACAATGAAAAACAGAAAGGTGCGGAAATCCCGGATCGAGAGCGCAGGAGAATGGACGAAACGACCGGCTTGACAGCTGCCGTGCATATGCGAGGACTGGTCAGACTGGAGCCAAGCCAGCAGTGATTGCTGCATCCATCGTGTCACCCCAGCCAACGTCTATGGGACAGTAGCGGATTGAGTGAGTGACATTTTTTTGCCAAAACAAAACTGTCGTGGTAGTATTTTATGAGTGGTTCAGTTTTGAAAATTGCTTGACGTCTAAGAAATTCCGCAGGTAGTGAAATTATATTTCTTGCTCGATTTGGTGACTTGGGAAAGTTCGCTTTTATGTATAGTTTCTGTGTATTGAAATAACTTATTTCTTTATTCATATTTAAATTTTATTATTCTGTTTTGGTCACTATGTTTTAATCAGGGGATTTGCTGCATCTCTATTCTTAATAGGGGAGGGTGGGGCACATTGAACATGTTTTTGATCTTTTCTCAACAGCTTGAATATACTAAATCAAATAAACCAAAATCAAACTCGGATGAAAGGTTGAGGACGTTCTCTGAGTTGTTGGACGTTTTTGTGACATTTAATCTCCTCACAATTTTAATTTTAAAATTTCTACCAAAGTGGTTTAATGTGTCCCATGGGTGGGGCACATTGAGCCATCCACTGGGGTGGCTACTTTGCGATGTTCATCAAATCTCAAACGAAATGGGCGTGAAGGTCATCTATGTGACTATTAGAACTAAAATGACAAATAAACGGATAAGCAGCAAAACTAATTGCAATTGTTATTATTAAGAAGTTGCTACAAAGAAAACAATTGGCGTGTTTATTCTTATTATTCTTGTTTCGAAATAAATGACATAGCTTCATGTTACTTTAATTTACGAATTTAATGTTAAGTTTATGTTTACGAATACGATAATTAATTTTGCGAGAAAAACTATCACTAATAAAATCAATATTTAGAGCAACTTTACTTCGATTAATATAGTTTTTGATTTACGCGAGCGTTTGTTGATAACGAAATCTCTATCCGAGAGACCATTACACTTGAGACAAGATTTAGTCAATATGGATTTAGTTTTGTTTTCAGCTTCGATGACAAGAGAGTACTACAGCACTTCTTTTATCGATGCTGTCAAAGGTGTTGATAACGAAATTTCTCTTTACATAACTGGAGACCCTACTATCTTTAGTAAAGGACGGGTTCAATTTCACACGATTTCATTTTGACAATAGAAAAAATCAATTTTGCTATTAACCGAAGTCAAATCTTCGTTCAAGTAGTTATTTTCAGGGATATCGGTCGCAAACTTGATATCTTTATTTAGTGAGTACAACAGTTGCTAGCTTTTAACTCAGTAAATAGAGATGTAGTTTAATGAAGTCTGTAAATACAAATAATAATATATAATAGGAAAAGTTTATCTTTTTTATTATTAAGTATATTAATAATATTTTTTCTTCTAACTTAAGTCATTTTTTCTTCTCAAGAATGAGCGATCAAAAATCGATGATGTTAAGCAATAATCAACCATTAAAGCGATAGGAAGTATTCGTGTTCAAAATAGATTATAAAACTTCTATGTGAAAGCGAAAATACCGCAGTGATTAGGCCTACACTATCGGCTGTTGGCTTGATGAGCCAAATGCTGAACGTTGCGGACGAGTTTTGAATGACAAAGACTTTTGTGCAGTCGTATATAATCTTCATCCATCTAAAATTGGTTTAGTCACAACACAGCGATGATAAAAACTGAAAATTCAAGTGCATGGTCCGTTTTGTGGAGACAGGACTAGGTTGACATTCTTAATTAAACTATTGGCCCTTGTCTTTTTAATCATGCTTCCATTGGTTCGTTGCTACTTTTTTACACTGACAGTGTTAACGAAATAAAAAAAAAGGAAAGCCATAACTGATGTAATTGTGAAAAAATACGTAGACTCAATATAAATAATTCAAAAGTAAGGGAATGCCAAGTTAGCTAACTAACTTACACAATTTCATGAAAAATAAATTAATGGCAATTAATTTTTCGTCTTCACGAAGCCATCGTCAGGGAACATAAATATTATAGTCCGGCAGCAAGAACGAATTTCTGCAGGGAGCGAGGCCGAAAATGAGACTTTCACAGAATGATGTAGGTAACATCTTATGGTTGCGACGAATCTGTACGTCTACCGAGTTTTAGTTCCTCTTGTCAAACAGGATCAAAGAAAAGCAAAAGTTTTCCAATGGGACGCAAAATGAAGTTTTTCGGAAAAAATGACATTTTCTATGTTTTTCTTATCAGGTGAAAAGTACTATGTCTAGAGCTATAATTTTCGACATGATTTGTCTTCTAGTCATTTCCTATCATATCCATTCCTATCAAAGATTATAGCTCTATGATTTTCAGTTGTTGAGAGAAAACATAGAAAAGCATTTTTTCCAAAAACTTTAATTTGCATAAAGATAACATTAATATCTGTTTTTCTTTGATCCTGTCTAACAGGAGGAACTAGCTAGAACTCGTCAGACGCGCTGATTCGTGGTAGGCATAGGGTGTAGCCTACATCATTCTGTGAAAATATCATTTTCAGCCTCGTTCCCTGCAGAGGCTTCTGGTTGCCGCACTGTTTGTCTAACATATAGTTAATTAAACATGACCTACTATTCATATTCCCTGAAGATAGCTTTGTGAAGAAAACAGAAATTGGCAGCTATTTGTTATTAAACAAATGTAAGCCAATTTGGCATTCCCTTACTTCTGAATTATTATCTGATTAATTTATGTATGTGTAATTTAATGATGTGATTTAGTCACAGTCAGCCGTTATTGACCAATTACGAGTAATTTCAACTGCAGATCGCAGTCATCTTCAGGGTATCAAATGATAACTTAACAGAGCATGTCTTGATGGAATTTTAGGCATTTAGAGATATGCGAATGAAGAATATACGTAATGCTTAAAATTTCATCAATTCATTCTCATTTTTATGCCCTAAAAATGACTGCGCTCAAATTAGTTGAAATTGGTTGATGATCCAATAAATTAGCATCATATCGGCAATCCTATTTTCATTTTCATTTAGAATTTCCAACCAAGGCATCATCTCTACATGATCGCTAGCTGTTCATGATTGTTTTAAAATATTTTCAAATTAGGCTTGACTTGACCCACCCTCTTATCATGTTTACAAGTGGACAGGCATTTGCAATATTTCTTTTTCATGATTGTTAGTTGTTTGTAGTTGTCTTTAAAGATTTCCAAAGACTCGCACTATTGGTCCACACTCGCAATCATGTTCTCAATTTCCAAAGACTTGCACTATTGGTTCACACTCGCAATCATGTTCTCAATTTCAAAAGACTTGCACTATTGGTCCACAATTGCAATCATTTTCTCATATGGATATATTTGTCATACTTGTACTTCCTTTTTTCATACTGATCGTCAGCTGCATATTTGCTTTTGAATATTTCCAGACTGCAATCTTTGTTTCGTTCGTAATCATCCTATTGGCAATTTCGTCATTTGTTTTATGATACATTTTTCATCGGAACTTGTCTAGTGCTCATGTAATCCGCATGGTGATTTTATCTTGTCGCTTTAATATTTTTGTCGGGAAATTAATGTGACAATAGTTCGGGTAATTAATGTAATGTTATTGATTTTGAGCAGCATAATTACATGAAGTGAGTAAAAGTTCATGTCATTTTCTTATTTTTATGTTAAAGGTATGTTCCTATTTATTTTAATTATGCTAAATTCCGTAACTTCTTTTTATGCGTCAATGACATTCAATATTTTTTAAATCAATCACCTCATTGCTCATTTTAGACCGAAATCTGAATCTCTCAAGAAATGGAAACCGGACGCTACAAAAACAGCACAATTGTTGGCAGAGAAACATACCATTGTTCTATGGGCCGACATTTACTTTTGATGTGAGTCCCTAAAGTAATTTCTTGTGCGATTATTTGCCACTGCCTCCGAATGCTTTGGTTTTAGCAGCATTGAGCTTTCTGCTGTAAATTCCTTGGAACATTTCGTAGCAGGATGACAGCGATCAGCAGCATTTTATAATGTATCAATATTGTAGGGCTATTCTTGTCAGTGCTACCTCGGAATGTTTTGGTTTTAGCAGCATTAGTTTTTCTACTGCTAATCCTTTTGTAGCTAATCGTAGGTTTCATAGTTAATCCTTCTATTTTCCATCATTTCGGAGTGGGATGACTTTGATCAATAATATTCATGAATGTGAACAGAAAATTTATTCAATATTATACTACAACGTAAAATAGATAGGCTGTAACCGTAATTTCATCAAGGGAATGTGACCATATAATTAGATGTCGGCGGCTGTCGGGGAATTGTCGGCGGCAGCTGTCGGGGAACTGTCGGATGCTGTCGGAATAGCGTGTCGATGAAACTGTCGGGAATTGCCGGCTCGCCGATGCGTCGGCAAACAGTCGGGGAATTATGACACCGACCGTCATTAAGCCGAGTCGCACTAGACGAAATGACTTGCTAAGTCTTATTAACTCTGATCAGATTCTTGCAAAGTCTGATCAGAACTTATTATATTAAGGATCTTACAGTTCCTGACCAGAAAGTACCAGACTTACTAAGTCTTATATTTTGCAAAATAAGATCGTCTCAGATCTTGCCAGCTGATAATTGAAATTAAAAAAAGTGAACTGAAACATACGTAGGGATATATAGGTAGAGTGTAGGCTCAAAAAAGTATCTGTATACAGTGAACATTTTTATATCAAAAGATTCAGTTTCTTGCGGAGATTACGTTCCCGTCGTCCAAAAAAAATATCTGAGCAGTTTTGAAAAAAGTCAAAATTTGCCATATACTACCGAGATGACTATCCTATGTAGTATGAAACAAGTTGGATATCAAAAGGAATGAATATTTGCTAATAAGCATCCTAACTAAGCGGAAATCAAGCTGATTATCAAGGGAAATTCATGAATTGCATTATAGTGAAAGTCTTCATGAAAGAGTCGCAATATCATTCGTGCTTTCTTGGCTGAAATTTCAAGTCTTCAATTCAATTTTCACAGGCATGATTTTGTGATTCGAACACTAAGTTCATGTTTCATTGAATCTGAATAGTGATGCGGAAACATCTTTCAAAGTCAATTGAAATCATTGTCTTTGATTATGTGATTTTGCTCTGCCAGTGGCAGTTGCCTGTGATATGATCACGCTTGAGAAAATACTTTTGAGGTTGAGCATGAAAGATAATAGGAACCCATCGAATTTATCATTCAACAAACATTAAATCTCCAAGGCCGGCTGTCATGACACCGAGAATCTGCAAACTACCATCATTCCGTCTGCATTACAATCATGATCACTCAATTCCGTTGTAATTTCTGCAAAACTGCAGGAATATGCATATCACACATTTGATGAAAATGCCACTTCTTCCTTGAGTTCATTGAACAAAATCGAATGTGTATACACATTGGGGATTTAATAAATGCGGAGTTACCACTCTACCTAATGCATCTACTTAATGAACTGAAATTTCAAACTTGAAGTCCGATATATACAGTGCGAAGATCAGACGATATCAGTGGTTTTAGTTGAGATCTTGCTGGAACATCAGTGCACTGAATATATGTAGACAAACGCAAAATATAAGACTTTTTTCTACTCAAAAGATTTCTAAAAATCACAAATAAGACCTTATCAGATCTGATCAGATTTGCTAATAAGACTTAGCACGACTGGTACTTTCTAGTCAGAACTTGTAAGATTTCCTTAGCATTAGGCAAGTCATTTCGTCTAGTGCGGCTTCCCGACAGTTCCAGAAAGTTTTTTTCACCAGGCCATAAGTCATAGTCTCTGCAAGTCTTCAAGGAGAAATTGAGATCTTTTTGAGAACTTCTTAATTGATTGATATGTCATGTTTTTAATTTAATTTTCAGCGGCATGATTAAATGATTTACAATCAGGCGTCATTTCTTGAATCTGAATAATTATGAATCCATTTTCATCTTTTAACGTTAATTGTGATCAGTTTCTTTGATTACGATGTTTTGCTCTTTCAGTGGTATATGCAGTTTGTTATCACGCTGAAGAAAATAATCTTATCATTAGAAAATTGAGCTTTTCATGACACACACATCGAATTGTTAATTTGACAAGCTAGATTGCCTCTTTCAGTTGTCATGACATGGAGAATTTCTGGAATACTATTCCCTATTCTACATTGCTATCATCTTCAGTCGAATTCGTTTACATTTCTCCAAACGCATAATCATTTACGCCTCGACATAACCATTTGGAGTTGTTGATCCAATTATAAACCCGGCATTTGGAAGCATGATGGGTGACTGGTACTACCAGTAATTCGTCCTGAAAAGGTTAAAGATGCATAGGGTTGGATTTCTGTGGTTCGTCATAGTCATCGGATTCCATTATTAGGACCATTAGGACTATCCTAATAATAGGATTATCCAAATAATGTAATCCGATGTCTATGGCTATAGTGTTACGTACCACAGAGTGTCGTAAAGCATGGCAGACATTCTAGGAATAGAAAAATTCACTGCACACCTGCTAGACCCACCCGGAAGCGACATGTCAGATCAGAAAACAGGACCACTCGTTTGGAAACTATCATTGAGTAGGGAACTACATATGAAAATATCAGCTTGGAAAAATTGCTTTTGGTATTATTTTGTGAACAAAATAAACCGTTTGTTTAAAATCTTGGTATGTAATGATTGTTTTAAAATTGTGGTTTCAACAGATGATCAACAACCATGGGTTCTACAAACATAACCCGCTTTACAAAGATATTAAATGTTTTGCAAAAAGGGCAAACTTTGATACCACTTGTCATATACATTGGTGGAGTATTGTTCTTTTTTGCACACAGCTATATTGAGTTAAACTTTAGAACGTACTTGTCAGAAAATGCCTTATCGCCTGGTGAGTGTACTAATTCTGGAACAGTGACCTTGTGTTCATTAAAAAAAGCATCCATTTTGCTAATGCTTCAATGATTTCAGCACAATTCAGTGCAGCATTGCATGACTGAAGCGTTTTTCATCGACAGGCCTCTAATTCACCGACGATTCCTTCAAATCCCACAGTTTTAAAGATAAGCCACAATTCTTAAAAAAATCACATGAATTTTTTGATTATTTGGATAGTCCTAAGCGGTTTGTAGTGACCAGCTTAGTAATGCCGAGTAGTAATTTGTAGTAGTAGTAAATGGCCTTGTACTGTATGAACCATAAATCCCATAAGGTAAAATCTAGTCTATTGTAAATGTAAAAGTTAAAATGTATTGAAGTCAGATAAGGATAAGTACATCATGCCGTACAGTAGCACCTGAGCGGTAAGATACAAAATTATGAATTTTAAAGTATCCTAGGTAACAACAGCTGGTACTCCAGGCATTTAAAATGTATCAAATTAAAACAAGCTGCAATTCCAGATACGACATTTTCCCTCCTTTATCGAAAAGGATTCAACTTACAGGGGATATAAAAAGAACTGTATCTACAAATACGCGTGTGAAGAAAACAACTCAGTCCAGCCTATATTTACAAAGTTGGTTTCACTACAACCATCGCTTTTAGAAATCTGATTATAAAAAAAATTAACAGAGTAACATTGATTACTTGGTACAGTAATCACGAAGATACGACGGTCGACGTCGCTCCCGAGTTTTACGACGTGGTGAAGGTTCAGAACTCGGTAATGTCAGTAAATTGTCAAAAGGTAAATCGGCACTTTCATCAAGCCGTTCTGTAGAAGTCTCTGATTTTGGTATGAATGGCACTTCAAAGTCACTGTCTAGAGGCTCTGCTTTACGTAAAATGTTTCTTGTGTTGATGCAGAAGCCGTCGTTCATCTTGAAAGTAAAAGGGCCGACTTGCCTTGTTAATTTCCTTGTTTGCCCCTTTTTCGTCACAACATATTGACCCACTTGAAAAATGTTCGTACTACGTGGTCGTCTGCGTTCATTCGCATATTGAGCATTTGCTTCACTTTTCAGACGTAAGTTCTGGCCCGCCTTTGTGTTGGCATCGTCATTTGGTACAATAATGTTCAAGTTAGTCTTCACTTTATACACAAACATTAATTCTGAAGGCATTTTGTTAGTTGAAGAATGTATGGTTGCATTATAATTTTGTACATAGTTGTCAATACTTAGTTGCAATTTACAGGCACTTACGACAGACATTGCATTGATCAATTTGTTCAAATTTTTGTTGACTCGTTCAACAACCCAATTACTTTGTGGGTTATAGACAGAAGAGCGCCTATGAATCACACCTCGGTTTCGTAAAAATTCAGAAAATTCGTGGGAAATGAACTGTGGTCCATTATCAGATGTCAACATAGTACACTGACCAAATAGTGAAAACAAGCTACTCAAAAATTCGATCACTTTTGCAGAAGTTGTAGAACTACATACACGTGCAGACATGAATTTAGTGTAACAGTCAATCACAACAATGATGTAATATGGTCTGTGGGATTCATCATAGCTTGGTCCTTTGATGTCAATAGCAATCTGGTGCCAAGGTTTGTTAACGTAATTCGGTACTTGCACTGGAGATTCACGAGTTGGTTCATGACAACAACTACAGTAGCGCAATTGTGATTCAACAGTCGAATTCAAATTGGGCCACCAGTAAAATTTACGTATGCGAGATTTACACTTAGAAATGCCCATGTGACCTTCATGTGCAATTGAAACAATCCGATCACGAAGCAGTGGTGGAATAACAAACTTGTCACCACGACATACTACACCATCGATCACCGACAAGTCCATTCTCACATTCCAAAAGCCTGCTAAAGTAGATGATAGCAATGAAGCACGCTGAGGCCAGCCATTATTTATCGTAGCAATCAATTCTTGAAAAACATCATCATCTGTGGTTGCCTTCGTGAGCTCTTGCAATGAGATAGGACTGTTGTTGACTTGACCTAATGACACAGAAAAGAGTTCAATACTAGAGTCTTTTTCTTGAGACGGCACTCGTGATAAAGTATCAGCAACGACATTTTGCTTTCCTGGAATATACTGAACTTCAAAGTTATATTGTAGCAACTTTGCTGCCCAGCGAATAACACGGCACGGTGCAGACCCACCATCAAAGGAGTTCGAAAGCAATTGTTTTAAGCATTGGTGATCTGTCCGAATCAGAAAATGTCTTCCGTACAAATACTGGTGAAGACGCTCTGTACCCCAGAGTACAGCAAGAAATTCTTTCTCGGAGACTGAATAAGTCTTTTCAGTGTCTGACAACTTTCTGCTGAGGAAATAGACAGGCCGCTCTTTGCCAGTAGTAGTGCACTTTTGTGACAAAACAGCAGAAATGCCGTAGCCGGATGCATCAGTGGTAAGAAATGTTGGAGTACTAATGTCGCAATCAAAGAACGCCAGTGGAACAAAATCAGACAAGCAGTCTTTAAAATTTTGAAATTCACTTTGGTGCTGTTCGGTCCATTGAAAAGCTACATTCTCGCGCAACAAATCATATAAGGATGAGCAAATAGATGCAGCATTCGGAATAAAATTTCTGTAAAAATTTATCAGACCCATGAAAGAGCGTAATGATTGTTTGTCATGAGGAACTGGAGCACCCATGATTGCTTCAAGTGTCTCTGGAAGAGGCGAGATTCCTTGAGGTCCAAGCATTCGACCCAAAAATGGCACACTTGTCCTACGGTAGACACACTTGTCATCATTCAAAGTCATGCCGTAAGAGCGTAATTGGTCCAAGGTTGACTTGAGACAGGCATCGTGTTCTTCAGGTGATTTTCAAAAAATCAGTATGTCATCAAGATAGCTGACAGTATTTTGACAGTTTCTCAAGATGGTAAAAATCACTTTCATGTAGGCCGACGGTGCATTTGCTAGTCCGAACGGCAAGCGTTTGTACCTGAACTGACCTATGTGCGAGGTAAACGCAGTAAAATCACGAGAATCTTCTCTGATTTCTAGCTGATGGTAAGCTGCTTTCAAGTCTAACTTGGAAAAATATTTTGCACCAGTCAATTTAGCAAAAATCTCATCAACAGTAGGGAGAGGATGCTGGTCGACAACAATGTGCTGGTTGATTTTCCTATAATCAACACAAAGTCTTATCTTGTTGTTTGCCTTTGGTACAACAACAATTGGAGAAAGGAACAGTGAGGAGTCGACTTCTTCAATGACATCATCTTGCAACAGTTTACTAATTTCATTTTCAACTGCTGATTGTAAAGCAAATGGAACACGTCTCTGTTTTTGTACAAGAGAGGACGGAGCATCATTTTTCAGCTGGATATAAAATTGAAAACCCTTCAACTTCGGCAAAGAAGAAACAGTATTACTTCTTGGATTTTCAGTGCGAGCTACAGAACAGGTAGAAAGCTCAGCATTTCCAGAAGAAACAACAAGCTCAGCGCTTTGACCACGCTTTACGGTAATGTCAAGGTGAAAAATTGCATCTGCACCTATTACAGGTTGATGATCAACGCTCAAAATGACAAAGTCAATGTAGGCAGAGTTTCCATTCAAGTAGCAACAAACATCCTTCAAAATTCCTACGACAACTTTCACGCGAGAGTGATCAAAATTTTTGAGCACAGCATCAGTTAGTGGAAGCAGGTCTCTAGAAAAATGCTTCTCATAAAATGAAAGATTCATGGAGGAAATGTCTGATCCAGAATCAAACATAAAAGTGTCACTAACATCTGCGTTGTTGTCAGTAGTGACGTTCATTGAAACAGTGGCCTTCTTGACACGAGGAGACAAGTTGTTGGAAAAACATTCAATTTCATTTGTTCGTATGTGAAATGACTTTGATTGACTACTAGCTTGACGTTCATTGCTAGTGTTTTTGGATTTCTGTGTACAAACAGATGCAAAATGTCCGCTCTTTTTACAAAAATTACATTGTGCGTTCTTAGCAGGGCACTTAGAGTCGGATGCAACATGAGAATTCGATCCACACCTAAAACATTTTCTTGTATTTGAAACATTCGCAACCTTACTTGAATTAAATTTACTTGTTGACGAATTTGTGCGACTTTGCGACACAACCTGAGTAGACAAAGACGTTTGAACAGATTTCAAAGAATTACAAATTTTGACACATTCAAAGAGAGTTTTTGGTCTTCTGATGCGCAATTCACTGCTCAGAGATTTCGGAATCGTAGTCAAAAATTTTGCAATAAGAATATCTTCACGTACAGATGCAGTACTAAAATTTTCATAAAGCATTTGCAGCTTCGATGCATATTCATCAAAAGAGCCTGAGTACGTCACTTCAAAAAATTCAATTCGATTCAAAAATCTGTCATGTGTAGAATATCGCTCGGTAAGAAAAGACACAATATCATCGTAGTTGTCAGTGTTGGGAAAAGCAGTTACAACTGACTCAAATATTTGCATGTCTAAGTTTGTTAGCAAATAGTCAACTTTCTTTTCAGATTCAACATTAGTGATACGTAAAAGCATTTCAAACTTTTTTAGCCATATCAAAAAGTCACACTGTCTAGTAAAAGGTTCTATACGCATGGTAGGACCTGAAGACATGTTGAAAATACTGAGAAAATTTGATGATATGCAGAAAATGTAAACTATGTAGTTAAGTAAGTAGCTATGTAGTAATGAAAAAGTTTGTACTTATCACAGACCGGAGATCCTTGCAATTTGCAGTAATACTGACAAAATATGTGTAACTTGTAGAAATTTGTAGGTTCGTAACAATTTTCGTCGCCAAAATGTAGTGACCAGCTTAGTAATGCCGAGTAGTAATTTGTAGTAGTAGTAAATGGCCTTGTACTGTATGAACCATAAATCCCATAAGGTAAAATCCAGTCTATTGTAAATGTAAAAGTTAAAATGTATTGAAGTCAGATAAGGATAAGTACATCATGCCGTACAGTAGCACCTGAGCGATAAGATACAAAATTATGAATTTTAAAGTATCCTAGGTAACAACAGCTGGTACTCCAGGCATTTAAAATTTATCAAATTAAAACAAGCTGCAATTCCAGATACGACACGGTTTACTCCCTTATTGAAACCACCGCTTCCCCTGACAGCACAGAAGAAATTTTAGAAATGATTCTGAGTGAACTTTCTCGTACATGCAAAATTGAAACTGCCTTCGGATGATTTCTGTGATGCGGCATTCTGAAAATTTGCCGACATGTGCAGACTTATTTGATATCCTCAGGAAACCGATAGAGTCTTCTATATTGCCATGTGTGGCAAAATTTGATTCTTAGACAGTCTGTAACTGACGCATTCAATCGTCTCCGAACTGTGAACTAGGTGCAATGTTCATGAATTTCTATTTCGTAGCATTCAATGTCCATTTTGCAAATAAAATGCCTAATAGAGTCGAAGTAGAGATGCGCGTCGGATTAGAGAATGGTCGTCGATCCTATCCGACTTTATGCTTGGAAATCCGAATCCGATCCGACGCGATCCGAAGTAATCCGAAATTTTCTGATTTCTTTGCATATCTTTGAATCAAGAGTACCTATTGAATCAGCGTACAGCTGTGGGTTGTGTAGGGATGTGTACATTTTGAATGTGGGAATGCAGTTGGGCACATGCATTATGTGTGTTCGCAGCTTATTAGTAATGCGGGTCAAAATAATGGTCTGGTCTTTAATATTGGGCTAGACATGGTGCCAATATTTTCTTGATGACTATTGATAATCATTCGGATTGGTTCCTTTTATGTACAGGGTGAGTCACAATGTGCGCAAAACTTCAAAGACGTGTAGCTCTGACCGACGTGATTATTCAACTTGAGTTTTTCTGCCAAAATGTTTAGCAAGTCATGGGGTTTTGTTGTGTGAAATATTATTTTTCTCTTATAATTATTTAGCAGTATTCTTCCTAATTTTGAATTTGCTAAAATTTGTCGTAATGTCAAAATTTTAATCGTTCAGAAATCAAATCAAAAACAAAATTTCCAAATGACATCTTATAATTGAGCCTTATAATGCTATACAATTTACAGTGAATGTTCAAACAATCCTCTATCAGCTTCGAAAACACATAGTGCTCTGAAGAACAAATTGATAAATGCCCGGTGGTGCTCATCTGGTTCAAGATTTTGCACTTCACAGATTTTTGCCTTCAACTCATTCATGTTCTTCGGATTACGCTGATGATAGACGCGAGCCTTCAAAGTTCACCACAAATAGTAGTCTAATGGGGACAAATTGGGAGACCGCGTTTGTCAAGGAAGACCGCAACCATAATCAAAAACTTCGGGTAATTTCGTGGATGGAAAAGCTCTTTGAGAAATGAGGAAAAGCTCCATCATGTTTGAATGCGACAGTCTTCATCTTCCGTTTCTTTTGCAATTTAGGTATAAGGTGACTACGGAGAATATTGGTTTCATTTGCTTGATCTACAGTCGATTCAAAGAAGTAGGGCTGAAATTTGAAATTACAAGAAATCGCCATCCAAAAGCAAAGTTTTGATGAGTGGAGATTCTTCGTCAAATTGCACCTGGGATTTCCATATACCTTACCTTACCCCCGTTTAACGTCCATATCACATGGTTGACACATTGTCACACATATGTGATATGTCCATATCACAGTTTTGTCGTTTAGCGACCCCATCCAAGTTAAAATAAGCTTCATCAGACCAAAGAATGTTTGGCAGAATTTCCTAACTCCAATATCCACTTCGTGAAGTCCAGACGATTGAGCTTATCTTGGTCTTTTATCGTCTGTGTTCGGGATATTCGGAATGTATGCATCCCAATTTGATGAAAGACTCGCAGGACACTGCGTTGAGGGATAGCGGTTTCACGCGCGACTTGTCGAGAACTAGCATGACGTGGATCACTTCCATATGTCCAAATTGTACATGTAGGTCAAACAAAAACAAATCGATTATTGAATCATTTGCTGTCATAGTGAATCATTGAACAGATGCAAAATGACGAATGCGCAAAACTATGATGAGAATTATGATTTATACTGAGATAATATGACCAGATTAAAATTTCAAATTTAGGTGATTAAAATTCTTGGAGCACTGGAGCATATTATATGAAGCAAAGTCCCAAGTCTTGGCGAACAAAATGGCATTATAATTAGAGTCGACTACTCCGTTCAGTAATCACCGGACATCATTCAAGTTTTGAGCACATTATGATTCACCCTGTATATAGGCTCGAATGATGGGACATGAGTTCACCATTTCGGTGTGTCCTGATTAGCCTGATGATTTTATGATTTATTAAAACTCTATTTGAAGTATATATTGCGCCGCAATGTAACAGCCTACATGAATGAAGCGTACCTACTTGCATAATGCAGATGTATAGCAAATGGAATAATTTCAGATACCGTTACCAGAAATGTCTACATTCAAATAATCACACTTTCTTTTGAATACGTACGCTGATCTCATCGAATTCCGCTTTCCGACCATGAAGTACAATGTTTGAAATGTGAAATAAGTGCAGCATGTTGCGTTTTTAACGCAATTAAAAGTAATTTGCTGAGTTGCTTTGAAACACTAAGATATGTAGATTTTCACGATGTCGGATCAATTCGGATTTTTCTTGACCGATCCTGTCCAATCCTATCCGATCCGAAGTTTATTTTCGCAGTTTGAATCTAATCCGAGTCCGAAATGATTGATCCGAATCCGATTGCATTCGATTCGGACTCAGATCAGATTCGCAAATCTTCATTTGGAAGCTACTTATAGCAAGATCAATGGTCTAAGCCCTACTCGAAGATATTAATTTAACTTGACATGATTGATCAGTAGGTCAATTAAATTTCGCAAAACCCCATAGACATATCAAATAGTATCGAATTATAGAAATATTGAAACACGCCTACATTTTCATTGCCAAATGCAAAATTTTAATCAACCCTAGGCTGCGGCTAAGTATGCCTATCGCCTTAATGCAGCCCTCTTTGATAATTAAATTATTTTAAAAAAATGCAGTGGGCTCTCCGAAAACATCCATTAGTGAGCATGCAGATAACGATCTAGGTCGAGTAGGCTATATTGTAGTATAATTAAATGCAGAATCACAATTTTCGGTAGACATTCCTGGGCTCTTATTTACTTGTCACTACATGTGACAAGTCTATTTAAATCAGAAAATAGTCAAATCTGTGATACCTATGTCCTATCAGTAAATCTGTGTACTGTGCGTACAACATCACTGCATGATATCTTGAAGTATAGGCACCATTCGTACCTCAGTGATTAGGAAAAGAAAGTAAAATGTAGAACATGTAGGTTCAATTGTCTATGTAGCATAGGAATATTAGAGATTGCAGCTTTGAAAATTCTGTGACCTCTGCACAACTGATTCAACCGGAGCTTCGTTCCATTCCCAGTAGAAAGATGGTCTGATTTTTGAAAACTTATTTACGAGTATATTGTCAAGCTTTTGGAGAATTTTATTGAAATTTAAGATAGGAAATGGATGGAACTGTTTTCTGAGATGCATATTCGATAAATATTCCAAAAAAAGTCAAAACTGTCCAGAACGAAATTGTCATGCTCAATCTCACATGGATTGGGATCATATTTAGTCGGAATTGCGCAAGAATGCGCGTAACTCGGGTGCTTCATTATGGACTTTGTTTTTTTGATTTTGCAACGTGTTCAAATTTTTAAGCAGTTGCACATTTGTATCAGATGTTATTATCTTTTGCGGCATTACTTAATTCAGCTATTTTGCGAGTTGCTAGTCACGATCTGATAACTTTCTTCTTCGGGCATGCTACTGCGCAAATAGTTTCTGATGGATTGGTCAAGTCTTTGAGTGAACGGCAATTACCCTTTATCTCCATGCTGTGCTCAACGTATTCCGAAATTCGGAATCCGAATAGGGTTATCCGATATCGAATATTGGTGCTTTTGAGAAAGAAAGTAATGTGCATACATAGCAATTAACTAAATTCAGCAGACTTCTGTTTGCAATCAACGCATTTTTTATGAAGGTTCTCCATACAATGGGAGAAATGCTACCAAATTCCGTTGGCAATTTCTGCATTCACATATTATTCATTCAGTATTATGATAAACAAAGAATGTACATGCCATTGTTGGTTGTAGGCTCATATTCAGTAACATCTTGTCTGAAATGAAGATAATATGAATATTTCGATGCATCGTAATGGAACTAATTGGCTGTGCTTCTAAATAAATTCTTGTATAGGCTAGGCCTCAAATGCGAAATTATTCACATGAGATCACTTTGAAACACAAAGGCATTTTGAGAAAAGTCAAAATCACTGAAGTCATTTTGAGACATGGGTCATATATTCACCGTATTCGATATTGGTCAGACAACTTAGCATATCGCAGATTCTTTGTCTTGTCGACTTGGGCGAAGTGATTAGAACATACAGGACTATGTATATCAGGATTGAAATCTTTCCGTCCCATGCTTCGACACCATTTAATGAACAAGTAAGCTTTTGTTGGGAATCTGTATAGAAGCCAATATTTTCACGTTTAGTAGCCTATTGGTATTGTTAATACATCCGAAGACAAAACACTGTACCATTTTTGCAGCAAACGTCGAATGAATCTCTATATGACGATGCGCTTGCATTATGATGCTTGTCCGTCGCTGTACGTGATAAAAATGCAATTCATTTATTGCTGTGTCTAAAATCTGACGCTTGCACGATTCCATCCTGCTCCCATGCTGTTGTCCTTACGCATGGATCACCAATGACGTCATCACGTATTTTCATTCAGCTGTAGCGACTGAACCACCCGATTGATAAAAAACAACCGACTGATCGAAGCAACTTTCACTGCTGAGAGTCACGCCGAATCATTTGTCTTCCAACTTGCATGCGATTGAGGTCATGTTAAAAAATCATTAGGAATACACCTTTAAGTATCCTATTGTCCTAAGTGTATATTGAGCAATTTCCATCTCAAAGAATATTTTCAGAGTCCAGCGGATTTAAAGTCAATCAAATCACTCAGATACAAACTCGATTCCTTAAATCCAGGTTGTGGTTCGTTCGCATGTGCTTTCTGGATCGATTGGTTTGTGAATGAATTTTTCTGTTGAATGAATTTGTGAGTTACAGACTAAAAAACCATTTATGTGCATCCTCATTGACTTACATTTTTCTCGTATATTAAAAAAGCTACTAATATTTATAAAGCAAGAGAATCTAATAAGCCTGACCAACTTCAATGAGTTGGATTTGGATCGTGAATTTATACAACTTTCGACCTGAATAATGCACCAATCTCAAGAGAATCCGAATTATCTCTTCATTATCCTCAATGAAGCTGAGAAAGCGCTTTGCAACAGATCTACAAAACTGTTGTTAAATATGTGTTGCAGAAAATGTCACTGATCAATGAAGTATATTACGATTCGCAAATGCTGCATCAGGAGGCGATTGCTGATGGAATAATCCTTACAATTCCACCATCCGATGTTGATAGTGTGAAAGGTAAATGGAACACGGAAAAGTCTTTTATCACACGACACCCATAATTTGGATGAACATTGGAATCGTATTCAAGAAATGGAGAATTCCCTTGGACATTCAAAATTTCCTCTTTTGACCAATTTTGCAAAGTGTCATAGAATAGTTTCGGAAGGAAATCGCTTTGAAACCGCATGAGCCAAGATTTTGCGTTAACAAGTGCATTCGTGCAACTGAGCGGTCTCTCTCTTATCTCAGGATTCCATCAGAGGTTTCAGAACTGTTGAGAATGATTAAGATTTCAACGATGGTGATTATAGCAAAGCCAATGCTTCCGCAATGTCGTGATGCCTCCAGGTTCTATAGAAATTCATAAAAAGAGAACAGCAATAATGCCATCTTCGAACAATCAAAACAAATGAATGAACAGAAAAAGCGAAAGTCTGTTGAAATGGAATCACTTGAATATGAAAAAAATTAACCATGCAAATGAAGGTGCTTAAAGCAGTGGAGGCAGCTGATTTGCGCATACAAGTTGCTGTGCCTTGTGCAGACAATGTAGAGGTATCAATTGCTTCGGCTATGATTGACAGTTCTTGTCGACTGGGTAAAGAAATCGATGGGAAGATGAAATCTCTGAACAAGGTAATTCTATCTAAGAGGATGTGATAGTTATGTTTATCTTTTATTTTGATTATCAGCTGAAGTCTCTAAACAAAACTGATAAATTGTAATCCTATCAAATGTTGAGGAAAAGAATGCGTTTGATTATTTTTCATCTCCCTAACAATAAGCGGATGTGGAGCAGATATCTCTGGCAGACTATTCATGGCCGCTTCTTGTGTAGTCTCTTATTGTCATCATTTATATCCATAAAGTAAGACAACAAAGTACTGATGGATGAAAAATATTGTTGTTGTTTTTCAGATGTATTCATTGATGTAATGAATTTTTTGGTTATTAGATAATACTGTTCATGGATGAAACTTGATTTTAGATGGTTTGTTTTCCATAAATATTTACATCATCATGTCTTTATTAACAAAGTGATATCGAATGTCACGGTTGTATATTGCAGTCGGAAATATTTGACTTGCTTAAAAGAATTTGTGACATTTATATAAAAGGATGCTACAGCATGTGTGATTTGAGAATCTGTATGGAAAAGCCACTTAGCCAATTTCAGTCATCTTTCTCAATCATTTTTGTCTCATTAAAATTCTCCAACAGGCAATTATCAACTCGGTGCAATTTGATGTGAGTTTTATGTACGGGTATAAGTCTAGCTATGCTGTAAAGTTGTTTAATATCCCTCTTTCATGAAGTTTGGTGGGACACGCCTTGGGAGTTGGTCGCCTGCTTATCGTCCAGCATGTTTAAGGACCAGAAGCGAGACGCAGGAAGTCGGTCATCTTGCTAATATACCCGTGTATTATTTTTGTATATGCTTCATCATGTACAGGTATATTTTTATTGTTTTGTAGGCAAGTGAGCTTTTACTTTTAATCAGTCGCTCTTGTGTGAGTGAGCACTGCAATAACTCCTTTTCACGACTACTGGGAGATATTTTCTACATTGTGAATAATTGCATATATTTTTTCTATTATATGTCCTGGCACTTAATTTGACACGAGCCACATTCCAGCTACAGATCCCACTTCCGAAAGTTTTCCTAACTTGTTGTCAGCACTGACATAAAATGGACTTTATAGGCCTATTATAGGCCTCCCGGATCTACAAGTCCAGCTCAGAGCGGTTCTACTTATGGACTATGCAGCATATCTCTATTTTCACAACTGCATGAATTGCAAGTAATCATATATACAATCATCTATTTGTTGGCAAAAAGGACGTTAACTTTCACCTTATACGAACAAAATGTGTGCGAAAATTGCCTGAACAACATCACGTTTTTATGGCATATTGCTCCAACTATTATACTCAATGTGCATAATGTACGTAGCATTGACAAGGCATAAATATGGGCAAGCAGCGTTAATTTTGTCATATGATTAGTTTATATCAACATGGCCTATGCGCTGCAATCTAACTTACTTAAATATAATCGAAATTATATTTTTCAGGTGTCGTGGAGTCCGAATTCTATGAAGAAGATGATTTATCACATTACTACGACTCGTTGAGGAAACTGCATAAGTCGTCGGAACCGTAAGTGCAAGCAACTAGAGAAAAATCTTGAATACAAGAAAAGCGCTGAGGATGAAATATCTGTAGAATTCAGCTCAGTGCTTCTTTTAGAGTTA
Source organism: Prostheceraeus crozeri (assembly GCA_907163375.1). NCBI lineage: Eukaryota > Metazoa > Platyhelminthes > Polycladida > Euryleptidae > Prostheceraeus > Prostheceraeus crozeri. Next base: position 357,580 of record CAJQUW010014178.1, on the reverse strand, counting down.
GCCTGCATATTTTTCAATTTCTTCGATTCGTAACCCTAAAAAACCTATTTTCACATCTCATTAATGTCGTTGTAGCCCAGAAAATTGTAAAAATTTGCTGAAATTTGTCTTGGTTCTACCTGGCAGCTATTCAAGTATGATCCCATTTTTTTACTGAGTATGCAACTCTATTCAAGGGTGACCAGCTATTTCCTTTTTTAGGAACCGGCCTTCAAAGTTTCTATTTTCTATATCGACACATTCTTTTATTGGTCCCTACTTTCCTGACAATTCCCTGAATTTAAGGGACCTTATTATTTTGATGTTTTTAATCTAGTTAATTCTTAGAGCCTTATGATATGTACGAAACATTACCTAGTTCTAATGTGAATAAAGTAGAAAATAATATATGATCACAGCTTAAGTTTTCGTCCTAACTTTTTATGCACTAGTCATGACACCGAAATCTCGCATGCTCTCTGGGTCTTATAATACAACGCTTAGCCCGTGAGTGGGCTTATTCTAGGAATTGATCCTGATCCCGGAATCAAGTCGAAATTTAGCAGGCTTTAGTTTGACATCGTTTCATGGTTTCAGTCTTTGCTAGGGAACCACTACAGAGTTTATTTTTTGTCAATAGTCATGATATGGTCTATCCTATATTGAGATTTTGCAAAGAACCCACCACTTTTGACTGCTTTACTTCAGACCAAGGCTTTATACACACACTTCATCCATAATAAATAATTGCTTTGTAAAAGGAACAATGCACGTTCTCGTTCACGCGGCATATTGATTTTAATTATAACTCAGAGTTTTGATATGTAAAGTGAAGAAAAATTTATTTATTTAGTAGGGATGTGCCGATATGCGAAATTTTGCCGATAACCGATACCGATAATTTCTCGTCAAAAAATCAAATATCGGCCGATATATCGGCACTGCCGATGTTCATGTAACATGTTCCATGTACAGTACAATAACGTGTACAATGTTCCTCAACATAACCTATCCAATATCCGCCCTTTTGACTATATGCTTCACAATATATGACCATATGTGTAAATATTTTATGTTAAGATACTTTACTTTTCACGTGTTCACTGGAAAATGAAGCTCCAATATCAATACTCTTAACTAAAGAAGTACCGCAATCGTTGCTTTATTGTAAACTTGTAGTTTGCCTGACAATGGCATGCAGTATTGCTTGACGTTTCTATCGAAATTTATGTATTGTGAGAAAAATAGTTTTGGATAAGGATGTGAAAATTTAGCTTAGGATACTGGATCATCCAAAGAAGACAAAGCAAACAATTAGACAAAAGTTTTATATTAATAATCAAATTCAATTCTTGGTAAATTATGGTGTAAAAAAGTAATTGTAACTACATTTAATTTTACTATCCAACTTGTAGGAGTAGCGTAGCATATTAGGCCAACATTCAGTCAAAATGATAGTCTATAAATGATAGATAATATATTTTGGATTGTATCGTGTACCAGAATATATGTACGGTAGGCCTATATTAATCATTGAATCAATTTCATTTTAAACTTTCATTTAATATTTTAGATAATCGCTACATGTAAGTATGTAAATACTGAATAAAATCGTAAAAATTGTTACTTTCAGAAACAATAATATCGGCAATTTTTTTAGATATCGGCCGATAACCGATATTATTGTTTCTGAAAATGATTCATTAATGGTACACTTAGTTAGCATTTGGTAAAAAGCAGTATTTAATGAAATCATTCGTCTTTTTATCGAGTCGGATGTTAAAAATTGCTTAAGCAGTAAAGCAAATGAGTCTCAGAGGTTTCTGAAATATCTAGTTCCCCTTGCGTTGTCCTATCCTTGAACATATATGCAATTGCTGACCAAACATGTTATCATCGTCCTCTTCTTTCAGTAGAGACTCTCGTCCTTCATTTCATTATCTTAAGTTAAGAGTTGCATCCCGACTAGACCTATTCATTTCGCACTCAAATTTAACTTTCAGAAGACTAATGAGTTGAAGTCAACTGTGGCATATTTTCGTGCATTGTACATTGCATGTACAGCTGGAATTATTCTGCTCTGTCGGAGCAACAATCTACAAAATCGGAGAAATCACATGAAATTTAAAAAAATCATGAAGTGATACTAGACAAACTTGTGAATTGTAATTGCCAATGATCCCTCATAATTTTATTTACTTATACACTTTTTAAGATCTTGGATATGCACATTGGTCTATATTACTACACTGATTAATATCTTGTCAAGAAACATTGAAATGAGCCGTTTCAACCATTTTTACATTTATCCACTTACATAACACAGTATAATGCCTACTTAGCCACCGGCTGCGAGGTTGATAATGATAACCTTATTAATATTCAATACAGCACTGAACAGGTTCTGTTACAAATTCTGAGGTTGAAGCAAATGGAGAGACACAGACGAACAGTTAAAAACAGATTGTAGAGACAGACAAGTACGTGATACAGAGACTTTGTTTCGTCAGTAGACGCGAGAAATCGTTGTTGATGATGTAATATGCTTCTTTATTTAGTAGCAAGTATAAACTCATCATTCAGAACGTTACTTGTAGGATGTCCTGTTTTCAGAATGAAAATAATAGTAAATGCAAAGTACTTGACTTTGTGCTTTCTTAAAATTTTCATCATATACCAATTAATTTGATGATCACGATAAGGTAGCTAGAAGTAAACAGCATCGACATTATGAATATGGACGTATTTATTATTTCTATGTTTAACTTGGTACAACTGGTATACACGACTTTTTGTCGGCCTAATTCACTTAAAAAAAAAGAAAAAATATTTTTTAAACAAAGCATCTAAAAATATCCTATTAAATGCATAAAAAATATAACATTTCTGAAAATAGAATTATATGGTGTGCTACTATTCAATAACATGACAGTATAATGACTTCTTCTTAATCTATTGAAGAACTGCAATTCTCTTTATTGTGTACAGGTGCGGTATTCTTTTTCAATCCATGTGTCAATAAATGATAAATAAATACTGGATTCTTCCAAGACGCTTACGTCTATTTGCCACTAGTTTATTTAGCAATTTCTATTTTCAATATAGTTTCATTATTGCAGGAGCTGTTCATTAGCAGTTCTTTCTGTCGGCAAAAAATTGAATCAGTTTAATTTTCTGCCGTCAGAATTTTAGTTAATGAGCAGCCCCATTGTGAAAAAGTCACGTTTCTTTACTATCGTTCTAAATGCTCACGTGATCAATTACAGCAGCGGTAAGGTGCAAAATTTCCTTCTCAATGAAATGTCTCGGTTGGGTTTGGACGTCGGCAGGCAGAATTACTCACTTGTGTATCCCGAAATGTTCCATGTGGAGCGGTTGTCAGGTGGAAATGTGTACGGGATTATACGATCGCCAGGCACAGAGAGAACTGAAGCACTTGTTCTTTCTTGCTGGATCGGTGAAGGAAGTGATGGCAAAGACCAAAGCATGGCCAATCATGGGGGCATGGCTCTTATGCTTACCCTTGCCAAATCATTTAGAAGTGAGTTTGTGCATTGTATGATTATGATCGTAAATATGAATAAAATGATATAACTAAAACCAGTCTCCATGCTCTGGAGACTTTGAACACCGTCGCTTGTTTATGTCAAACTCCGATGCTGAAGCTGCACTATCGCTTGTAGCGGAGGTGGCTAGGGTGGCAAGAAAGGCGCTCACTGCTCTGATCAGGTTCGGGTGCTGAACAGTGCGCTGAAATCCGTGTGGCGGTTGTTACTTGTGGCCGCCCATGTATTGGTTAGCGGTTATGCATCTCTAGCCGATCATTCTATGCAAGTTCAATAAAAGAATGTAGTTTATTTATCATCCTTTATCATTTTGGACCAGCCAGTCTTTAGCTAGATCAGTCTTTCTTTATCTTAAGCTGACTTTTTTCAATAAATCCTTGTCAACATGGAAACAAAACGATCGATTCAAGTCATCTGTCAAGAGCCTATTCACGAGTAACTGATCACATTTTTATGTATTTCTTTTAAAGTTGTGAAATGACCCTGAAGCTGTTTAGCATGTGTCATTTTTAATAAAAATTCGTTATCAACAAAACGCGAGTCTTTTTTTGTAGAAACATGAACACGATACATATGCTCAAGGCTCAACACGATCATGTCCGTTAAATTAACTAAAATTATTCAGTTTCCATCAGTTTGCATCATATGGTAGTACACTTGGCCTCGCATGAATAAGTACATTCAAATGAAAGGGGCTGCCATCCTTTTTGACAGATCTACTAGTAAAGGAAGATCCATTAAAGATCTATCGGTAAGGTCATTTGAACAGATCTGGTTTTGTTGCCTGATCAATTTTCATGTCACTTCATATTATTGAAATGCTTAATCAAAATAATCATTGATCCGTTGAATTCTTCTTGCTTGTGAGTTTTAACTTAATTCATTAAGTTATCGTAAATATTGCAGTTAATGCAGAAAATCAAGTGAACAAAACATGAGGATTGAAATTTAGGTACATGTTGAAGCCATTACATAAATTATCGGTTTAAGATCAATTATTGAAATAGAAATATTCGCACAGCTTGAGTCCATGGCATTGAACATCTGCGACATCCATAATCTGATTAAGTGAAAGATGTTTAGAATTTGGCTTCCAGAAAAGCCTAAGACTTTTCCTTCGAAATGTCCTGACAAAACACCCGCTATGACTTTTCCTTCGTTGAAATAATGACGACATGTTAACTTCTTCATACTTGTCGGCCAGCAAATGATTTAGAGAACAATGTTGGCGACTGAAAGAGCGACCATGAACTGGTCGGAATATGTATAATTACGTGGAATAGGCTGTGGACAACCAAATACAGTAATGCCATGTGCTATATTTAGAAGTCAATGCTTAGACTCATGGGGCTATGATCAATGACTTCTGTTAATGTTTCTGTTTATTTCACAACCGCTGTTAATGAGGATCACTGAGCAATAGCTTCTATTTATCTAACCGCTGTTATCATGCTGATAACTGAGGTGATCAAATCTTTGCTATTAAGCTTCTGTTTGCTTAGCAAATGGCAAAATTTTATCAGCGGTTGCACCCACTGTTAATTCTTCTGATACTCTCTAACATTGCTTCTCAACGATGTGGCGTCTGACTTTAGACACGTTGGAAGATAGAGGAGTTCGTCGGTTGAAGCCATTTTACCGTACAAGACTGAATCCTATCCAAAATTTGAGAGATTGCGATTTTTTTGAACGATATCACTTCACCAAGGATGAGTTCAATGACTTCCTTGACGTGATTAGAGTGGATTTAGAACCAAAGCATTCTAAGGGTATTTCTCCCGAGCTACAGTTTGCGGTAGCATTGCGATACTTTGCCGAAGGTGGCTTTATGAAGCAGATAGGAGATCCACATGGAATAAGCAGATTTTCTGCTGCAAGATGCATCCACCGAGTATCAAAAATCATTGGCAGTCACGCAGCGGAATTCGTCACGTGGCCATTTGACGACGACTCAATAAAAGAAGTAAAGAAAAAATTTTACGATTATTCAAGTGTCAAGAATTGCTACACAGGAATGCCCGGTGTTTTAGGTGCCATTGACGGAACTCAGATCGAAATTGCTACACCTGTGAAAAACGAATCAGTTTTTGTGAATAGGAAGACCGCCACTCCATAGATACACGACTAGTGTGTAACTCTGATTTAAGAATACTGAGTGTTGACTGCAAGTGTCCTGGTTCAACACATGGCGCTTTCATTCTACGTAATTCAGATGTCTGGGATATTTTTGAGGAAGATAGAAATGCGCCAAATGGTTGGCTCTTGGGTGATCAAGGCCATATGTTGAAATCATGGCTTTTCACTCCGATAAATACTCAGAACACTACTGCTGCAGAAAATCGGTTCAATCGTGCTCACAAGAGGGCGAGATGTGTCATTGAAAGATGTAATGGTGTAGTCAAATCAAGATGTCGATGTCTCTCTCGTGTTTTACAGTTTTCCCCCTATTAAATCAAAGCGAATTATCAGAGCTTCTGTCTGCCTTCACAACTTTTCAATATCGCGTAATATTCCTCTACTAGCAGGCGTTAAAGTCGCACCACAGTCAGAGGATGATGACTCCGACCCCAATCCATCAGAAATAACCGATCCTGAAAGGAGTGCGAGGCGTGAAATGGTGGTGCGATGTTATTTTCAATAAAGTTTATTCGATAAAATTGTGATGTTTTCCAGAGTTGGAACCGGTCACCGGTATACCGGTACCAATAACCTGTGTACCGGTTTTGCTTTTATGCTTTATGTTTGCTTTTTTAGCACAAAAACAATTATTCTACACATATACTGTTGGTATGGAGAGAGTTGGAGGGAGGAGGGACTGGATTAAAAACTGGGTCTTGTATTTTTTTTGCTTGAATATAAGCCCATCTGGCTAACTGAAGGTCATGGACCTCTATATGGAAAAACGTCGTATGCACAACAGCAATGTATTTTGTTGATAATTAATTGCATAATATTACGTAATCACATACTCGTAAATTTCATAATGCTCATCAAATGTCACAACTCCTGAAACGAACTTTGAGCTTGAGGCTCATAGGAATTAATTAAGGTACAGATGGATAGGAATTAATTGATTGGGACTCATAATAAGCTGGTTGAGGGAAATGTGAAGTGCCTGGTTTGACTGGATCACAGGAGACTTGAAGAAGCATTCGTTCATAATTAGGGCTGGGGTGTCGTGCTTTTTTTTGACCGACACCGACACCGGGTTCGAGCACGACACCGGATTTTGAAAAGCACGACACCGACACCGGATAATAATAATAATAATAAAATTGACTGAATTGCCCGACTTGTCTTTACTTTTACTTTGTTTTGTGTCCCTGACTTTCTTTTTTTCGTTGTGTATTGATGGAAATAAAGGTTATTTCTCATAATAATAATAATAATCCTCGAAACACTACAGGTCATGCACTCCTTTCAGGAGACCTATGATCACGAAAAAACATCATTTTCTAAACAAACTGCTTTTCTAAAAATAATGACAACAAAATGACTATGAAATTGAAAGTGATGCGATGAATAATGAACACTGCTTATGAAACGTGGTGAAACAATGGATATGATGACTAATTGAATAAACAGTGAATGATGACAAAAATGAAGATGCTTTTTATGATTACATGTGATAAGGTGATACCGTATCACTTAAAACAATTGATAGACTTAAAACAATCAAAAACACTCAAAACAATTGATTCAGCAATCCACTCAATTCATTCACAATTCGTGTGAAGGAAAAGCCTTCCAGTCCGTTTTAGTGAAAATATGACTATTTGCAAAGAGAAGGAAATCCTTGTGCGATAAAACAATTTATTTTTCCAGCTAAAATTTAAGGTCGGTGTCGGTGTCGGCCCTAAAAATCACGACACCGACACCGGGAAAAAGGGCACGACACCGACACCGACACTCCAACCCTGTTCATAATATAAGCTCATTCAGCGTGGTCATTGTAAATTATAACGAATCCTGGACAGTCCCACCGCAAAAATCAAAACTATAAAAGTACGCAAGGCGCCTTTCGACCGAATCGCTCGGACCGGACATCATCAGGCGTATGTCGGCATTAGCCAGGCATTCGGTCGAAAGGCGCCTCGCGTACTTTTATAGTTTTGATTTTTGCGGTGGTACTGTCCAGGATTCGTTATAACATAATATAAGCGTTTTGCGTGAAGAGCTTGCTCCTTGACGGCATTGTGTCTCATCATCTCTTGAAGCTTCTTCTCTTCAATTTCAACCATCTTTTGATAGTATTCATCAGATGTCATATGCCTTCCTTTTGGTTCTCGACTCAAATTCCTTGGTTTCTTTGACTTCGCATTCTTTGATGGTATAATGCTCTCAGAATCTGCCATTGTGTTTTCATTGAAAATCGAGGAATCAACTGAGTTTGCATCGTTTGACTCCTCTTCACCCTCATCAGAGCTCTCAATCCCTTTGTAGGCTTCTGGTGGAATCAACTTTAAAATTTTACAATCAAGGTCATCGTACTCAGGAGCTTCGATTACGACTGGAGTACCTCCTCCCGTTCCCTTAGCTCCCTTTTTCAATCTCTTCATATTCTGATTGCATTCCCTTCACACGGCTCTTTTCTGATTGCCATTTCTCCTTTACTGCTTTCACACTTCTCATGTAAGTTCCATTGGAATTTACGGCATCTGTTATCGCTGAGTAAGCTGCATTTTTTCCTTTCATTGTTGCCTCATTACTTTGTTGTGAGTCTATAATCTTGATTCTTTTCGTCACCTCCTTCACCAAAGTTTCCCTCTCTTCTTTACTCCAAGCAGGCGCACGTTTCCTTTTAGCTGCACTTTTGTCCATGATTCTTGTACTGACTGTTTCTTGTGACTGATCGGATTTGCAAACGCAAGCAAATTGGATGTCACCTGACGACTGTTCCACAATCTTATTCGACAAAAACCAAGTCAAGGTCAGTCACATGATCTGTCTGACACCGAGTGACGTGTCACGCACATCATGCGCGTCATGAAGTTTTCTTAACATGGTCTAATAAGAAACTTTAACAAACAGAAGGTTTAGCAGAAATCATTGATCATAGCCCCTGTTCTTTTCTGACTTCATCAATCATCTCAGGAAATCATGTCGTTTGATGTGCGTGTGCTTGATTGGAGTCATGAATCTCACTGATGATTATGGTATTCATGATACATACGACTAGATCTAGATAATACTGTATGTTGCTCATCATTTTGATAATTGCTTCCGCCATGCATGTGCAATGCCTGTGTTTGTTTATGTGAGCGCATGAGATCAAAAATATGACTTGTTGAATTTGGAACGGAGTGGGTGAAAGATGCAGATGGAGCGACTCCAGAAGACGCGTGGACCTGAGCCAGCAAAATTTTGCAGTTCCAGATCCCTGATGTTTGTATATTATACACCTGTAAGATCTGGAGGAAATTATTCCATCCATGGATATCAAATTCATATGCAAAATGATGGTTAAACTTATTATAAAAAGGTACAGAGTAGATCAGATAATGGCAACGGATAGTCGACGAGTAATGGAGCATAAAAGATAATCATGAGTGACAGGAACAATTATACCCTTCTACTCATTGACTAGAACAGATGTACCTTTTAGCAAGCAGCTCATTTTTTGAATGAATTCAGATTAGAACTGTGGTGAAACTCTTCATGCTGTTTAACATCATATTTCCTGAGGGATTTTTCAGTTAATAGTCCTGTTAATTGTTGACATTCTCATTTGCATCTCAATTTTGAGAGAAGTGATCGCGTGTGGGCGGACAATGAGCAGCATGTGATACTCAAACTCGTGAAATGACTTTGACAGTTGCTTTGAAAGCTGAAATTAATTAATTTGCCTGAGGACATTTTCCTTTCAGGAAGACTATACTGGGCCAAGGATATCATCTTCGTCTTCTCAGATATGAACTATCTCGGTTTACAGGCTTGGCTTCTAGCACATCATGGAGTTCATTCCCCAAGTAAGTTCTCTTTTTTATCGGTCATTGATCACTTGGATGAACATGTTCTGAATATTTAGTGATTGATTATCGCTGTTTTTATGAAATTATTTTAATCAGAGACGGAAAAACGAAATCTTGCAAAAAGAATATACACCGAACATTTAGCAATCCGAAACCGGCAGGTATAGGCTCAATTAGGGTTGAAAAAGCATGTCTTGTTTTAAAGCACGTTTTGTGACTCCACGTTGACATAAGGCATGTTTTTCTTAGATTTTCAAATAGGCAGTATTTTCTTCACTATTTAGGTCATTTTTATAGTTAATACTTCAGTAACTCAGTTCATCGGAGAACTTCGCTTCATTCTATCATTTTGCTGTATTTACCAAACTTCAATTTCAAAGACAATGTCTTCGTCGCTAATGGTTTAAATATAAAAGCACACGTTAAAATCAATCAGTTATCAAAAAGAAATTTTCTCCAATAGAAAGCTAAGAAGTTTCAAATGTAAAAACAATGGTTCAGATGTAGTGTTACTATTTGACAATGAAGATCTGTCAGTAGCGGCAATGAGTGCAGATCCTGCGATGCGAGTATTATTCGTTCGGGTAATAACAGAGAAAGCTGAATTATCGTTCACATGATTATGCAAGGTGATTTCAGTCGGCAGGGGGCGACCTTTGATATGTTCGTTAATTCTCGTTTGCAAATGACTAGTGGTCTCACCAATGTAACACTTTGGACAGTGTTCACAAGAGAATTTGTAAATTACATTTGAGGAGAGACCAATATGCATTCTGTCTTTCCTGTGAAAGAAGTTCGAAGTTTTGGTAGTCCTAAAAACAATAACAATTTTGGAATCTTTAAGAATCTTGTTCAACCGATGGACACGATTTCATAGATATTTCACTAGCGCCAGGATTTTCAGAGACGCTGTCAGAATTCTCAGAAGTGCTATGAGCGTTATTGTCAGACCTATAGCTGTGATTGACAACCTTGTCGCCTCATGATAGAATACGAATATTGAACATTTTTTGGAATATTGTTTATCCCACTAGTTTGTCTATTATTTAGTATTTTCCCAATGTTTATCCGCAACTGTTATTTTCCAGCAGTGACCGTTTACTTTTTGATTTGAGCTCCAATTCAATTCAATGACCTTGACAATTTCACTTGGTTGAGACCACTGGGCGTGATTTTGTTGGCACACGTTTGAGTCGTGCGAAACCAAGAGAATCCACGATTTATAGAACAGCGATTGATGGGTAATTATGGGGAGGCATGGACCTATTTTTATCCTTGAAAGTAACTTCGTGAAAACTGATAATGTTCCTCAAATTGCATGATTTTTTAGCTTGCTACCATATGCACCGTTTGAAAACCGGGAAAAACCGATGAACTTGAAAATAGAAGTCTTTCTACACCCTTCTATAGTATTCGACGCAAGATGACGGAAGTCTTTCTGGTTACATTAAATTATATTTTAGCATCGACCAATAAATCATGCACCGAGAGGATCTTGGTTTTAATGCATTCCGTTACGATAATGTTAACCTAACCATCCAAAGTTTACCCTCATAAACTATCAGAAAACATATTTCTGCTACTGGGTCGCAGATGTATAAATGGAAATCAAGATTCGTTATTGACATTATAGGTTGAGGGAATTTGATCCAGCCATCACATAAGAACATGTAACTGCGGTGTATGCCGCACAGTACATGCATTCAACGTTGATTGAAAGCAACAATATTGTTTTTTACTCATCCCCCACTAAAGCACAAAGCCATATAGCAAGTTGAGAATGGTGAACCTCAACACACTTGCAGTCTCCTACCACGTTAGGGTTAGTAGCATCCAGTAAGAGCAGTGGTGCATCCCGCTGCTGACAGACTCGAACCCTGGACCTTCTGCACCTCAGCAACTGCCCTCCTTAACTAACTGAGCTGCCCTGTCACCTGAAACACAGCGCAATATTTAATGGTTCATTATAGAATTGTCATTTCATCAATTCTTCTTCTTTTCCAGGACTCCATCGGGATCCTTTACCGATCCGTAGTGGATCAATTCAAGCAGCTTTGAATTTTGAGCTTCCGCACGATCGTTTTCGCTACATGAACATCAAAATCGAAGGATTGAACGGAATAATGCCAAACCTGGATCTCATCAATACCGTTGCTCTATTGAGTCAGAGATACGGCGTGTCAATGCGATTACATGATCTTGTAAGTATAAATTCTTAGTTATTTCTGATCGCATGAAGCTTTAGCGTCACTACTCCCGCGTACTAGGGGATTGGACGGTGCTGACGTAGTCAGACTTTCTGGATCGCTGTGGTTCTTTTAGTCCGAATGCTCTTCTTGCCGAGCTCCAATACCACTTTCGGGACTCGACCTCCCGACCAATAGATCGCTAGGTCAAGTACTAAACCACTGTGTCACGGAGACCACATCATACATCAAAAATCAACTGACTGATTACATAAGACGATTCTACACTGCATTCCTAGCTTTTGGTGTGACAAAATCAGATAGACACCTGTATATCAAGAATTTCTTTGAGCTGAGAGTGTGAAGCTATTTTAGCTCACCAATGAAATATGCTCCTATTTGACTTTTAATCGGATATGAATCGATGAAATCAGTGTCATGATCCCAAAGCAGCCCATCAGTCATGTCGTTTTAAGTCAGAAGAAAAACGCGCGAAACTGTTATGCTCACATACTCGGTGTTGTTGTCTTCTCGGTTGCGTTCATGACATAAAGATAGCTACTTAAGCACTACATGCACGCAGTATTGACTTTGACACTAAAGAGTATTTAGAGTTTTGTGCGAGTGCTATGAACAAGCATGGGCTGCAGCATAAAGTGCGATGCACAGGTAATCACCCGGGAATTCAGTATACAGATGTGATGATTTTGGATCAACTGCTCTCTCACTGTGATACTCTAAGCATTTAATCAAAAATATATGATGCACTCACTGATTGACACATTATTTTCAGAGGAATCATCCTGTCCCAAGCAGTAAAGCAGCTTCAATCAAAGCTTTGCAGACGTTGGCACGGATGATGATGGCTCAGGCCACCGGATCACCTAATGGTCAGCATGGTCTTTTCTTGCCATACCAAATACCTGCGGTGACCATAAGTGCGCCTCCTAAAACAAGGTCTTCTCAAGGGCGCATGGAAAGCACAGCACGAGTCGTTGAGGGTGTGATGAGGAGTTTAAACAATCTTCAGGAGCGCTTTCATCAGTCATTTTTCTTCTATTTGCTGCCGCGCATCGACAGATATATTTCCATTGGTGTATACATGGTTCCATTTGGCGCTGTGTTAGCTCCTGGTATTCTACAAGCTATTCTGCTATGGTTGGATTTGGTGAAGGACTATGATACCCTGCCATCATCAATTTGGTGGCAATTATTGCCTAATATTCTTCCGTGTCTCCTGTTTGGATTAGGATCATTCGCGGGCTCGAACTATTTTCTCACGTCTGCCAAGGTGTTCGGAGTCAGTCCTCCTAATGGTCTTCTGGGAGGTCTTCTAGCACTGGGTGTGTCTTGTCTCTTCTATCCTTGGCTGCTGAAAAAGTAAGTTCTAAAAGGTACTTCAAATTCTGGTTTATTGGAAAGTCCTTGCCTGAATGGGCTGTAATGTGTCATTTCTAAAATTGTCATTTAAACGACAGATCATTAAAATAGGATTTTGCGAATCTTGGCCTTTGACACCTATTAGAGTTATAGTTTAAAACAAAGTGCGGTTGGGTTTCCGATATGACCTATAAATAGTGAACCGGGAATCCCTTAGGAATGAGAAAAAAAAATAATCATCAAAACTTATTTTCTCAGTATTTCTGTATTCACATGAAAATGGTGGGTAATGATAGGATTCAAACGGTAGATGAACTCAATCATGTGCTTTCAACCCCTCATTTGTTTCAAGTGGTTGTCATCATTCTCACCGACGAAATGTAACAGGTATCCTCAGAAATAGATTGTTGCGCGTCAGTTTGCTAAAAATACAAACTAATACAATACGCAGCTTTTCTTTCAAAATTTAAGAAGCGATGTCCACAACGGGCGAAGATCAATAAATTGGGGATACACTGGGGATTCTGAGAAGAATTCCAGGTTGGAAAAAGCCGGGAAATCAGAAAAATTGGGAATATTATAGGGTCATCGGGAAAATATTCAATTTTGTCACAAATTTAGATGTTAGTGTAGTCACATTCATAATGGATTTTCTCAAAGCATCGATGCAGATGTCTTTTAGGTCTATTTTCTTCTCTTTTTTGTGCATATTATATATATTCAGTCATAAAGCGTTCAGAGGGTTGAAAAAGGCAAATAATTTCAGCGGATACCTAGATGTACAGTATCAATAAAGGTAGAACCATAGAGTAAGTATATAGGTAGAGTGTCGACTCAAAAAGTATCTGTATACAGTGAAAATTTTTATATCAAAAGATTCCGTTTTTTCCGGAGATTACGTTCACGTGGTCCAAAAAATTATTTGAGCACTTTTGAAAAAAGTCAAAATTTGCCAAATTATATACTACCGAGATGGCTCACCTATATAAGCAGTATGAAACAAGTTGGATATCAAAAAATGAATGAATATTTGCTGAAAAGCATCCCAACAAAGCTTAAATCAAGCTGATTATCAAGGGAATTACAGGAATTGTGTTGTAATGAACGTCTTCACTAAAAGGTCGCGGTATTATTCGTGCTTTCTTGGCTGAAATTTCAAGTTTTTAATTCAATCTTCACCGGCTTGATTTTATGATTCACTCAATTCATGTTTCATTTCTTGAATCTGAATAGTGATGCGGAGTCATTTACATCTTTCAAAGTTAATTGAAATCATTGTCCTTGAATCTGTGATTTTGCCATACCAGTGGCAGCTGTTGCCTGATCACGCTTAAGAAGATTCTCTTGAGGTTCAGCTGGAAAGCAATAGCAAACATTACCTCACCAAGGCTGTCAGACACGGACTATCGGTAAAATAATATCATTTTCTTCTGTTTTATGCTATCATGATCAGTCAGGTCCGTTGTAATTCCTTCAAAACTGCAAAAATTTGCATATCTCACATTTGGAAACAATTCCGACTGCATGTCCTTTGAGTTCATTTAATAAAATCGAAAGTGTATACACATTAGGGATTTAATAAATACCACTCTACCTAATATACCTACTCTATGGGTGGAATCAATATTTCGCCTTACTGCTTTCTCAAGGTTACATGCAAATGAAAGCAGAGATGATGATGCATTTATGAAGAGAACCAAATAAGATCAGAGGGTTATTCATGGCAAAATCTGTCTCATGTTTAACTAACCAAGACAGAAGTTGAATCAAAATTCTCGATCAGCTAGCACCAAACATCGGCAATGGTAAAATAATATCATTTTATATCATTCTGTTTTTGAAAAATTATGTTAAATGATATCATGAAAAAGTTTTGTTCAATTTTTATTTTGTAATCATAAATTATTCGTATTTTGTATTGAAGCACTTGAATAATTAAGATTCTGGTTTATAGAGACCGCCGTTTTCTGGGATTAGCTCTATACGTGCATTGTATATCTCATATATTGCTCGTTACTTCGGACTTCCAGTAGGTCTATGATTGAACACTGAACTCATTAATAACTCTTGATGTTTTTGAAGTCTTGAGCGTAATCTAAATATTTTTTAGCCTTTTTCTTACTTTAAATACTGTTGGTCTAACCAACTGCATATTGCATGCATTTATTTGTAATTCGAGTATATAAAGCTTAAATCAAAACTTGACTTACGAAAGACTAAATACATTATACTTGCGATGTCTACCTGTTGCGATAGGCCATACCTAAGTTTTGATAAACAACAAGTTTTTGTATGACTAAACTGCTTTGTTCAGTCTTTCATTATATGGAATATATCGATGCTGCATGCAATCTTATCTTAATTTCTTTGCCAAAAATTCGTATGACTCAATCCATTTACGGTGTAGACCTACGTATACTGAAAAACGTTGCATTTTCATCATGAAACAATAAAATGATATCATTTTGTAAAATTCGTAAAATGATATCATTGCCGATCATAGGCTAAGCACTAGTCTACGAATTATGGTATCAACTAGTGCAGCGAATGTAGTTTGATATATCGCGTTTGATATATATCGTTGCAGACACAACTAGCATGTCTGCAACGACACCAGATACAGTGCCGAATGTATCATCCTTTTGTTGAGAATAAGGGACCAGACATTGTGAGTGGGATGAAAGAAGTCCTTTCTATTGATCGAATACTTTTTTTATTAGGTCGAGGCCTTTCGAACGCATCAAGTGACCATCATCAGGTGCAAGCAGACACTAAACTGACCATCAGTTAGTCATGCCATGTTGTTGAACAAGAGTCATGTGGACCTAGACGACAAAGCATAGAATTACACTAGATCGTATTAATCACGTTACGTATGCAATAATAACAAATATAATTACTACTGTTAAAATAAGAAGTAGACGAGAAATGTACATAAAATGTCAAGGAGAAACAAAAGAATGAAAAAACTAGTTAAAACTCCACAAGGAATCGAATCACTTGTGCATTATCTTTATTTCTACATGTAACTCCCGAATTTACGTCATAGTGCTGATCGACGGGTAGAACGCGTCAAAGTGTGCAAAAAAGTGATCGAGATTCTACCTATCGCATCAGAATTAATACATGCCGTTCAAGAAAAATAAACCAATAATCTTGATGTAGTCAAGAATAGATGTAGACAGTTTGGCGCTGGCATAATTTCACTTCATCATCCCAGCCGAAGCGATGATTGAAGTCTTCTTAAAATTGTGCCAAACCAATGTATCGATGCTCCCACATTTATCCAAGTCATCTTTCACGAAATGTGGTGATCGGAGAATTTTGAAGGAATTCGCAGCAATCCGCAAGCGACGCATGACTATTTTTGCTATCTCTGTAGGGCATTGAAAATTTGTTTTTGCCCACTTAGCAAGTTCCTGCATGTGCCATCGTTTTGAATCAGTTAACACTTCTAGGAAAGTTAGACGGTTAAACAATCTAATTCTGTGGATAGAGATCTTTGTACAAGGACTTTTTAAACAGCGTCTAACCAATCATGATGTCTGCATGTATCAGGTGCATCGAAATTTCTGATCATCATCTTCAAAGATCAATTTATCCTATCAGATTTTGGTTTTTAATTAATTCTAGTTCTGCAGTATTTTTTTGTAATTACCTAGAGAAATTCTCAGCTTGACAGTTTGGAATTCGATGCACTTTTATCAACGAGCGTTGAATCAAAAGACTTTGTTTCAGGAAACATTATTGATAATAAATAATATAGTGGTTTTGCCATCAACTTTTTACTATCCATAGTGGGCGTAAATTTGATGAAAATCCCTGGCCGGGACTCAGCTCTGGATTGTTCTTGTAATATACACTTCAAGGGTCTAGTGTTAATAAATGCAGCACACTGCGTTTGCCACGAGAAGCAAGAAGGTTTATTGATGTTTTTAGTTCATGCATTGATACCGCTCTTTATGAATACCTTGGCAGCTGCAAGTTGCACCGTTAATGATTTTTGAGACGTTTGATGAAGCTCTAATTCAAAGTTTTCTCACCGCAGATACATGCATGCGCAAATGATAGCATCATGTTCACAGTGCGCCTTTTACATAAAAACTGCAATGAAAAAAACAGTTAAATTAATTCTGTGTTCCTTTACATGCAATTATGGCATTCACAACATGAGAAAATTTATTCAACGATGTTACTCATCTTGTTATGCGAAATATCTTATCAGATTTTATTACACGTGACAGTCAATCATTCATCAAAATACAATTATAACTGGATAAAAACTTTATTAGTCAGCAAGGGCAATAAGCTCAATAGACTTATCGCAGCTTCCTTGAAGATTTAGCGTATTTGTCATTATTCAAATGTACATTACATGTGCGCATGTTAAAATGCATGCTTCCTAAAATTTTATGATTTCATGAAGCTGTCATTGAAACTTATGTGACGATCGCTATATACATTTACAGTACATGTAATACTTGCGATCTATAACTGACGGATTTCTCCTCTTATCTTCGAAAAATTATATTTGATATGAATATATTCTAAAATATATTCTAAAATTATTCTAAAAAAAACCATGTGTCTGCGCCCTGCAAGCAGAAATCCAGTTCGATAGTCGTATAACTGCTCTACAAGCCAAACAAGCTAACATTCATCATAATAAATAATTACTCATGGTGAAGACGTCCCATCAATGTATCTTCCCTTCTTTAGACAACCTAATATGCAGTTTTGTCAATACTGGAATGTTTTTGTCTCTCCTGAAAAAGTTCAATTTTTGTAGACATACTACATAACTTGTACATCTTTGGATAACAACGATATGCTTCATATTGCGCTTATTTGATTTATAGCATGCAGGTTTGTTACAAATTATTAAGGTCTATTTTAGTCCCAAAATAAAAATTATGAGAATAAAGAAACAAATTATATTTATTCGAAATGTGATAGTTACCACAGGTCACGAAATAATAGCTTTTGATGATCTGTACCAACAGTTTCAGTCCAGTGACTGAATTCGCAAGTCAATCTTGTCTGTCACTTCTTTATGCATTCGCGGCTCGATTCGACACCACTTGTTACCGTCACTCGTACGTCTAGTTGCGCCTTGCCGTCGTTCACAATCATGCTTTATTTGCAGGTGCACGACGTTCAATTCATTGGCTCGATGGCAGTAAACATTCCATTCATTATTAAAGCGATAAACCCGATGAACGCGCGAGGAAAACAATGATACAGGGAAACTAACAAAAGCCTAGCAATCAAACAATGGAGCTAAACTATAACAAAGAATAAAACATTATAGGTTTGACACGTCAACAACAAGTTTTGTCCCTTCAAGATTGACAATGCTATTTCTAAATGCAGCAGTCGAAAAGAGTTTGCGTCATTACCGTTTCAAGTGCATTTTTGCCCGAATCTGCTGCTCTTTACCAAATCAACTGCAGCATTATCATTTCAAATGCAGAATGAAACAATGAAAGTTATAAAGACGCAGTTTTTTCATAATGCATTTATCCTGCTGAGCCTCAGTGATTCTAATTGCTTATCAATATTAGCTGACTAATGCGTGCACATCAAAAACCTGCGTCATTCTTCTTTTTTCCAAATGATTAGGCTTATTTGAATGACGTGTCCATCGAAAATAAAAGTTGCAATGAATTGCTTAACTCATGATTTTGTTCAAATGGCAAGAAGCTCATGAGAATTTTATTCTGATCTCATCAAAGTTCTTGTAAGCTTAGGGAGGGGGAATTATGATTGCTGGATATCTATTGTTTGTATTTTCACACTTGACTTCCTTATATTCTTCAAAGAAAACGGTCACTTATAACCTAGTAATCAATTCACAATCTGGGACAGAGCAAGAAGAGGCTCAGTTAAAAAATCTTCCGATTGATCATCCTCTTTATGTAGACGGAGATTTATATCTAAACGGCAATCTTTCTGCTTCATTCATAAAAGGAGTCTTGCTGCATGGTGTTGCAATTTCGAGTTCCTTTTGACCATGAAACTGAGATGCTTATGTGCTATCTCAGAGTTTGCACGTACAGCCATGATTCATCTGCATGAAGAATTCGAATTTTAGTTACGATACTTTTACTTGAAACTATAATGTTGTACTCGATTCGGAAGTTTTATATCTGAACTGCAGGTCGCCATTGATTAGTATCAATTTACGTCAGATTTTGTTTTCATGCTGTTGATATGGCAAATTGCATTTGAAACGGGAACGCGTCATCTCATTTCGGTAATTCTGCTGTTAGAATGTCAGTGACGGCTACGTTATTCTGCAGTAGAAATGTCTATACTTATCTGAAACGGATGATTATCTCCTTCATCGGTCAAACCTATAGTATGCACGCCCGCCGGAAAAAGAGGATGACATAACAAGGTTTCACTAAAATTCAATATTCCATGCGGGTACAGTGAAAATATCTGGGCCATGAATTATAGATATTCCAAGTATCAAGGCATTTTAAAGGCTTTTCGACTAGTTAGCCTTCTTACTCATAACCTTAAAAGGCATTTTTGGATTGTACGCTCAAGCCTGCACATCTCTGAGTACTGTGGCTAACTTTGATGACCATTGTCCCACGCATCCATAGGCAGGCCAATTCAGTTTGTTCATCCATTTTTTAAGATATTTAAAGATATATGGCTTGGACCATTCCGAGTCGTACTGACGAGCCCTTGTAGGGCGAAACCTACGGCTACCAAGGATACCAATTTTCTTGCTTATTTTGTTCAAGTCTGGGGACATGTTTCTATTCAATCATTATCTGCACGAGCGTAACTGACATGTGCTGTGACCATTCTGTAGGACCCTATTACATGGATCCAACTGCAGCCAATTAGTTAAGCATCCGATTTCAATCGAAGGACGTGCAGTCATTCGAAAAAGATCAGTCGACGCAGAAAAAAGAATGACGCAGATTTTTGATGTGCAAGTCATTTAATATTCTAAGCAGTTTAATGAATGTGGCTCGACAGGTTAAAAAATATGGAAAAAGCTGCGTCTTTATTGCTTGAATTGTTTCGTATTGCACTTGAAACAACAATGCTGCAGTTGATTTGGTAAAGAGCAGTATTTTATGCATTGATACCGACAAAAAATGCACTTTAAGCGGTAATGACGCAAACTCTTTTCGACATCTGCACTTTGAAGTAACATTATCAATTTTGAAGGGACAAAACTCGTTTTTGACGGGTCAAACCTGTAGGATCAAGTAAATTGGTCTGTCGTATCTGGGATCATCACTCAACCTCACTTGAAACGCTGCGATTTCTCAAAAACAGTTGATTAGAATGGTGGGAACTCTATTCCTGCTTCGAGTAATTGCTGTTAAATTTCGGTTGCTTGAATTTAATGACGAAGCATGCTAAAAATTTTCACTGGGCAAGGTCATAGTGAAAGTGAACACAAACAGACTAAGCACTTCGAATTTCATAAGCCGCATACCTAATCATTACCTACCTTGCGAGTTCACAGAGTGCTGTATTTCAGAATTCAAAACACAAAAGTGCACAAATAGCGATAGGTGATAGCCGACAGATTTGAAATTCGGCATACAGATCGAATGACAATGAGATAAAAAATTTTGGCGTCTTTGCTGCGCTTAAAAAACGATGAGGAAAAGCAGACCACAGTCATATGAGGCTCATGCTACTTAATATGAATGAATCCTCGAGTCTGTAAACATCATTTTAGCTTTTAACCACTTTTACTTGAGATGTTGCACCAATCCGGGAACTTATTAGCCACATAATATATTTATATTGTTGCACCTTCTTCATAATCCTACGTTTAGATTCTGCCATCCTCTAATGTGCAGTTCTTCATCAAATTTAACATGAAAAGAAACGATATTTGAAAACATACTGCAACCGATACCTTTTTCACAAACTCTCTACCTTTATAAGTCAGTAATGATAGTTTCCATAAGCGAATTTCTTTTATAGTCATGAACTTCACCATCGTAGGTCTGGGCTCAAAACTGTCGTGCCAACGCCGCTCATGCAAATTTCAGACGGTTGATTATCCCGCTGATTCCAGCTCTGAGGCGGTGATTCGAACGCATCTGATTGCAGTGGGATGCGACGCTTTTCGTTGCCACTTTGTGCAAGTTTACTTTCATATTCCAGCATTCTTTGCTCAAAGTTTACGAACTTGCAAGGAGTTGTAGGTCACACTATCAAAGATGGCGATGGTGGTTCATCTTTTTTCCCCTAGCAATTTCAGCAAAAGTAGACATTTGATCCACTCGCTATGTTGCTTTATAAAGTGTCATCCTGTGGCACTCTTTTGAATTAATTGTGTGTATTCTCTTCGATTCATCCGCTTCCGTGATTTCAGTTTTGTGTCACTTTCGTCATTCAAACGTTCGTTGAGACAGGTTTCAGCTTCTGAAATGATCATTGTATGTATTGGTTGCTTCCTTCGGTTAACGTTTTCCTATTTTCCTCCCGTCCACTATAAAAACGCATTGTCTCTAGCAGACAATTTTCGAAGAGCAGCACCGCGTAGAGTCAATACATCCGGACAATAGGTGGACCTACAACATCACTAATTGGTGCTCTATTGAATGAAATGACGCAATGGAAGACCACCGACGAGATGGAGAGAGGACCTAGACGACTTCTGGAACGGTGTCGTCTGGGAAAGGAGGGCAGAGGACATAAATTGGAGGAACCGTGGCGAGGCCTATCTTCAAAAGTGGAGAACAAACGGCTGATGATGATGATGCGATTCCGGAAACTCTATTTGAGATCGAGAGCAGCTTGAAACTAGAACTAAAGCTGTGTAATTAAATAATTGTCTATCGATTAGTACTTCATCAGCATCGACGTGCCCTCACTGACGTCAAGGCAACTATGAAAACTTCGTAGTACTCATTACGAAGAACGAAATTTAAGCTAAAATCAGAATCCTCGAGCAAAAGCAGCCGTGAATTCTGTAATGATTTGGTTCATTATTTTCCTCGTGCGCTTTCAACGGGTAGGCCTACTCAAAGTAACTAAACTGATGGTTCTGTCAGCCGCTTTGAATAATGATTTGAAAGAATTGTCAAGAAACGGTTCGCAATGTTTCTGTCACTAACATTATGTTATCATGCGCCTACAATGTTGCAATTATATTTTAACTGACTGCAGAGTTGATCACAAAAAACGGACCACCTAAATTTTGTCAACCTCCAATCGATTCTCCTGCCTTCAATCACATTTTACATTGATAAGCTATACAGCATTCAAGCGCTTATGTTCTCAGCTTTTGAATGAGCTATTGTAAATTTGTAATCGTCATTGTTCAAGGCGGAAAGAGTTCAAAATCTGAAAATCTTCACTAGATCGGCCGGTTCCAACCCTGCTATGAGTGATGACATGTATAAGACTCACGTGTGATCATGTAATGACGTTTATTAACCGATTCATATTTTTAAATGTTTCATTTCTCTCGAAATCGAGTCAGCTTAATTCAATTGAAGCTAGGACATTCCCATAACGACGTCTAAATGTTTCATAATTTTAATAAACTTATAGTTAATAAGACTTAAGGTTTGCCCTTAAGAGGACAGGTGGTGCGTTCCCACCGGCAGACATTAAACGTTCAAGGTGCGTCAAACTCCTGACTACCCTAGGACTACATTTTAGCGCCAAACTTGACGAGATCGGTGTGGAGGACCTTCCCACTGGTCCATTTTTCAATCAGCGCTTCTAAAGCGGGGCTGGACCTTGCCCCTAATAGTCCCTTGATTTGTGATCCTCGACAAATGCATGAATGCATGAAGGTCTTTAATAATATAGATATAAAAGTGTGTTAACATAGTTTTCAATTTCCCACAGAGCGTGACCACATCGAGGGGGCAAGGTAACCATTCGGTTGTAGAAAAATAGCCCCTAAGTATCATGGAATTGTGGACATGCATTTATTTTCATTGATCAGAATTGAAGCATTGGTGACCTATGATTTTCCAGCTGTTAAATTTGTCGACTGATGGAAGTAACTGGGTAGAAAGCTTAGATGTTGGGTTATCACTTGCTGACATAAGACTTCATCTTTTCAGGAAATCGAAAAGGAAGATATTATCTGATTGGCGGCTCTACAAAGCTGTTATGTTGCTCGCTCAAACACTCATGATCGGATGCTTGAGTACGCTTAATATCTCCATGGCCATGTTCGTCTCACTTTTTATGGTCCCTGTTTCTCTTATCATCCGTCCTGTGGAACGAAGGTAAGAACAAAGGGAAATTGAATATGTACTTATCACATCTATCGAGATAATGTACTGCATTTTTATGATAATGAAACTTTTTTTTACGTCCCTACTCCCTATACTTGATGCTTAGACGGTGCTGGCATAGTCAGACTTATGGAGCGTTGTAGTACTTTTAATCCGGATGCCCTTCCTGCCGACTTCCAATGACATCTTCGGGCCTCGACCTCTGGACCAAAAGATTGCTAGGCCAAGCACTTAGCCACTGTGCCACATAACCACCGTTAATGAAAAATTGTATCATTGAATCCTGTGATGGTACTTTTTAACTCGCGTCCCGAGCAGTTAAAAGTGTAGAGGTCATTGTGGGATGCAGAGCTGATCTGTAAATCTATTAGGTGGTGTATTGTTTAAATCTGCTTGCGCTTCTTCCTTCCATCATGTTGGCTTTAAAAGATCGCTAAACTTCTCGTCGTTAAGAACTGTTGTCATCGGAAGGTGTGCATCCTTTTGTTCAGAAACAGGAAATGTTGAGCAGCAATTTCCAATCGGTTATCTTCATGAAACAGGTCTGACGTGTTCAGCTTCTACGATGAGGAAGACAATTGCAACTCCGTTGTCATTTGAATCTTTTCGAGACACTTTTTGGGAGCTGACGAAACTCAGTCAATGCTTTTCATCATGTGAATCCGACGGTGGTTAATCCAATATTAACATGACGTTTAATGACGTTTTTTTACCTTCTCTGTAAACCTGTGTTATGCACTATTTGCGATCGCAGCATGATTTAATAGCAGCGATCCTTGGCATCTCTAAAGTTCTATGAATCACATGCGTTCTATTACCAAGCTGTCCCGTGGGGACTAATTATTCGTAGAGGTTTTATCTAGTCTAGGCCTACTTATATCCATTCATTTATCGCATCTCCTCCTCTTTCGTCAAACAAGCAGTAATAATTAACATCATGGATGGTCATTATCTGGAGTTCCGAATTTCACTATTTGGTTTAACATAGACCATGATCTGCTTTTTGTGGCTTTTATTGTATTTTGCAATAACAAAGCATCTTGTGACATATTTTTCATCTTCCAAGTGTTTACTTACGAACGCTCACTTCCGTGTATGATTGTTAATCAAAAAGCAGTAAGGAAAATGCAAATTTAGCTATTTTCATCTCAATATTTTATCTTTCATTTTTACTAGCCCTTATGTCTATCCCGTACCAAGACTGTCGCAAGCATTAATTCCGTCAAAAGCCTGCATTTAAAATTCAGCTGCTCACTGAAACGTAGGTGCTTACTTTGTTGTGTTTAGAACAACTGAGCATGGTTTTAAACGTTATCGACATTCGTGGGTCGTGTTTGTTATTCCCAAAAGGTCGTGAAATTTATGTACTTCAACTCAATTTTCTATAAAAATGCCAGGTGTGACCATCAAACTTGCATCGTACTAAGACCATTGACACAAGTCACTTCATTTTCAGCTTTCCGGTAGCGGTTAAAACTAATGCATCTTTACACACTTTTGGTTGCCTAACCATCCAAAGTGAAGGCTTTTTGTTATATTTCATCAGCAGCTTTGCCAGAAACAAAAACTCGTTAATGAAAATTGGATTAATGCCGAATTAATGTTCGATTGAGCGATAAAGGTGTTGCACTACAACGTGGGGAACGTTTAAATGTTTATCACTTTATGGAGGAATTAGCTCTTTAATGTAGCATGTATTAGCATTGTATTTGTTTTGTCCGCCTTGTCTATCAAAAATTTATGAGCATGTCAGTTGAAGACCTTTTGCTCTGCTCGATCTTTTGTTGATTGATTTCCATGATTTGCATGTTTCTCTTCGAGTCGAAGTCAAGGTTCTATTAAGGTTCCACTTTCCTGAAAGTAATTATTTAATCACAAAAGAATCAGAGGTAATGAATTAATGAATCGACAAGCTATTATTTGTTCACGATTTCTTTTGTTTTAGTCGACACTCCTTGAGATCTTCGAAACTAGCACCTAGAAATTTCACATTGCAGAGTGCTCGCAATATGAACATGCTCTCTCTCTCTCTCTGTTGGTGACATTGATTATATATTTTCAGTCGTTCTTGTTGCCGGTGCGTCAAATAGCTCTTTCAAAATCAAAATGTAAATTGAGCAATTATAATTCTTCATGGTAATTCTCCTCATGAAATCAGAATCTACTTTTCTCGTAGACGCATTCATTTTATATTCCGATTTGTCACCATCAATCGCATTTCATAATTGAAATATGCAGTTTCGCTAGATTATATTTTATGTTTATCATATACGTTCAAATAAAGGACTGAATTCTATGGATTTTCTTCAATAATATGCATTCAGAAATTGTGGTTTATGTACCTGCAATCATGCCGGAACATCATCTACCGTAATTTGTGAAGATACCACTACCATCACTGCTTATTGCTTTTATAAGTAGTATAGGAATATCACACGCAAATTTCAGCGCTGTCCATGGAGAGAATGCATATACTCGTATATATCATAGGTCTGCATCACGTATCTAACATAATTACGGTGCAAAACATCATTCGGAGAAACCTGTTGGCTGTAAATGCTCAAAATTTCTTTTCTACTATTGTGTGAGTTTGGGAATCCAAGCTGCAACTAGTATAATTCAAAATTCACGTTAACTTGGAAAACACTTCACTTTTCATAGAGTCCTTGAATGAAATGAGTTTATGAAATCATGTGTCCCCTCGAAGTGCTTCTCTTCTTTATAGGGTAATGCTCATTATCTTCCTGATCTTTTGTTCCTCATTTTACCACTTCAATTGCCACGTTATTTTATCATTGATTGTAAGCTTGAAAGTAATCCTATTTTCACATAAGCTTATTTGTTGCCATATTAGTCAACTTTTTTGGTAAGCGCCACTTTATACAAAAAATTCAAAACGAAGAATTTCATCACTGGCCACGCTGCCTCTTTTAGTGACTACGGCAGAACAACTGAAACAACGAAATGGTAGAGTTTACAGATCACGAATTGAATGTCTCTCACAATGTCACGCCATACGTTGGATCTACAAGCGATATCAATATAGATAAAAGTAATATACAAGTCAGTAGTGAGAATAAATATAATAAAATGCTAAGGGAACGAAATGAGAAAAGGAAAGTTACTTCCTAACAAATAGTTTGCAATTGTAAATAAAGTCCTTTTGGAGGCACAGTTCTGGACGCAGCAGGGAAATAGTTACTGCTTCACCAATGCTGAGTTGGAGGGTGCTGTTAAACTGCTTCAGTACAGAAAATGAAGAGGTACTTGGAGGGCAGGAGGATGTCATGATGTGTCTCGTGATAGCTGAGCTCGGAGGTTGCTTGGATTGAGGACGAACTTTACTGTGTTGGAGCCACTTCAGTTGTTTTCAGTTGTTCTGCCATAGTCACTGAAAGAGGCAGCGTGGCCAGTGATGAAATTCTTCGTTTTGAATTATTGGTCAACATTATTATTAATTTTCCGTCAAGACGAATCTGTGAATTTTTTTGGCATTAATAAGTGCTTTATTCGAATACGAAAGACTTCCTGTCATATACACTTCGTTGGGCATCGTTAATGTCAAAATTAGTTCCGTTAATTTGTGCAAAATGTAGCAGACGTTAAATCTAGCCCGTTAGGAATATTTGTCTTGGTCACCTACATTTACTTAGTTTGGGAATACTGAGTAGAATAGATGTTTAGTGCAATTTTTTTCTTAGAAAAACTGACTAAAAGACATATCTGCAAGGCTAAAATTCTTGCAAGTAAAAATAAGGTTTTTGTTATTTTTACATGTAAGACATTTTGTGCTGTTTCAGTATTATTACGCCGATATCTAGCAATTCCCTGGTTTCTGTTTATGTATTTTCCCTCTTTGTGGTATAAGCTTATTTCAGTTTCAAACATTTTGTATATCATCTTGGTAACGGCGATCGCGTAGATTACCCAAATATATCGATATCACAGAAATGACAGCATTCAACATCTATTCTACTCGGCATTCACAAGCTAAAAATGTATTGTAATTAAGCAGGCGACGGGAGATGATGATGAGTTTCGAAATTTAAGTAAGTTAAAAACTCCACAATCAGTTTTAGGTCGTCGATATAATTGAAAGTTAAAAGTTCAGACAGATCTTCGGTTGTCGATCTTACCATTATTGTCGCGGCGACCACCGAAGGCGCTGGACGCCGACGATCTGTCTGAATTTTAAACTTTCGATTATATCGACGACCTAGATCTGATTAGGGAGTTTCAGATCTCTATTTCTAACTTACTTTTTCCGAAAATGCGCATCCGTTAATTTGTTAAATTGTCGTTTCTTGATGGATAAACATCAGGCCGAAAATAGCCTTGTTTTTAGAAAAGAAAATGAATAACTAGCTATCCTGTATCTTCAAAAAGCATTTTGGGATTTTCTCCAAATCAGAAATGAAAACTATGATGTACAGGGTGACCATAAAGAAACCGGACGATTAATTTCACTCTTAACCTTCACAGCTTAAATAGATATCGCGCTAATATGACTTTTTAGGTACTTTGGAATGTGAGATTCTGTTTTTAAGTAAAGAATTTCTTTTTGAAATATTGTTTTTCTTAAATAAATTTAATTGAAATCAATTTTGTTTCAAGTAAAGAACATAAACGATCTCGGATGTACACGTCACAGTCTTGCGTCTGATACACCGTCCTTTCTGGCGAACTTACCTGGCGTAAAAAATATCCACTTCGCTTCGAGCAAAAGCGGTTGTGTGACTGCATATGAGTCAACAACTTTGCTTTGCGGTTGACTGACTGCTAAATCAGCCTCGCATTGTCACTTGCAAAAACTTTTAAGCATGAGCAGATTTCCGGAGAGAGTAGAAATTGTGGAACTTTATTTTGAAAACGGACGTTTTGCGACGGAGGTACAGAGGAAGTGGTCTACAAATTATGGTCGTCATAGTCGGATCCCACGCAGAGAAACGATTTAAGAAATTATCAATCGATTCCATGTAACCGGCAGCATCAGTGATCGGTCGCGAACTGGTAGACCGTCAAATGAAGAGGCTGTACAAGATGTTGAAAAATTGTTACACGAAAATCCATCGTCATCTATGCGTCAGATCTCCAAGTAAGTCGGTCACTCAAACTCAATTGTGCACAATGTTTGTTGCCGAATACTGAAGCTCTATCCCTACCGCGTTCAACTTTATCATGCGCTTCAGCCCAATGACCACGCTCTCCGTGTCTCGTTCCGTGGGTGGATTCGCAATAAGGTGTTGACTGATTTAGAAGGTAGGACTTTCTTTCAAAAGTGCATTTCAGTGACGAAGCACATTTCTGGCTGAACTGATACATTAATAGTCAATATTATCACATTTGAGGCACAGAAAATCTATCAGCGGCATGACTCCTCATTCTCAAACTCCTGAAAGAGTGATTGTATATAAATTTCGATGAACGAGTGGATGCCTGTTCAGCTATGACTGGTTCACATTTTCCCCATGTCCTCGGAATCAATGATTTTCCTTCCTATTTCTGACGTAAAAAAATTACATGGATTAAAGTTGGCCTTGATTCTGATGCATGCACCTTGATTTTGACTTGCTGTCGAGAAATGTTTTAGTCGAAAATTCAACTAAATGCTCATTACTGATTCAAGTAAGGATTAATGTCCGCTCTAGGATGCTGATGTATAATATGTAGATGGTTTTGAATGAACGTAAAATTTAGCTGTATATAAGTATTTACCTATAAAATTGGGAATTAATGCATTATCATCAGTAACATTAAAATTGGTTCTTTGTTATTGATCACACGCACTCCTTTTCTATCTTTTTCTATTAATGTACCGGTATTTCAGTGTGTTCAATGTGTTGCAATTGAATGTTCTCCAATTGTTTTTCAAAAGTTTAGGAAATAAACATTTATTGACTTGGACTTATTAACATTATTAGTATGTTATATGAAACATCGAATGATTTAAAAAAACATATGGTATATTCTCTTGCTGTAAGTTATCTTGATAAAGTACCTTTCACAAAAGCAAGCGTCATTCTTATCAACAGTGTCATTGACATTTTAAATATGATTGCGGTGAAATTTCAGGAGTGATTCGGATTTGGAGTAGATACTTTCTGCTGAAATCAGAGTCATAAAAGCGCTGCCTCCACATTCCTGCTTTAATCATAGCACTTTCATTAAATACCTGGGAAAATAGAAGTATCGTTTGGTTGAGAATTTTGTATGAACTAAGCATGATTGGAGATATTCTAGTTAAGTTTTAGCTAATAATATATTTTATCAATTTACTGAACACATTCCTTTATCTTTTCAGCTGGGTTCGTGCGTTCCTTATGCTTATCCACTTACTGGCTCATCCGATCACTATGATAGGAATCGGCATTTGCATTCATGCATTCCTGAGGTATGAACCTTTGACCATGAATTATATCGTCAATACATTTCGTCATGTCGTTCTTCAAGGATTTGTAGAACAAGAATTTCTTCACAGCTGGACTGTGCGCATCGCAACGATGGCCATATTTCCTATATGGTTGACATTTTGGGGTCTTTTAATGGCTTGAGCTGACTTTCCTTTGTTTACCTTTTTACACGATGCTGTTTTTCACTGCTGTACACGCATTCTGTTCAACGTTTCAAATGATTAAAATTGTTAGATGTGAGATGATGCTTTTTACTCCAGAACTCAATTATTGAAAATGTCATGAAGATGATGCCTTAATAAATGGGGAAAGTACTTTAAATATATGCAGTTAAAAAGAAATTAGTTCAAAATTCATTGAAACGTAATGTAAGATCGCCATGTCACAATAGTTCAGCATGTCAATATGAAGCGAGTGATAGGTGTCCAATTCTTCTCAGGATTAGAATAGAGTTAGATACATTTTCAATTCTCAACAATCAAAACATAAGACTATCCGTTACAAGTGATATGTGAGCTAAAAAATAGTAATGTTACCAAAACTATCTGCATTGTAGTTCTAGCGAATATGACAGAAAAATACAATAATTTACATGAGATGGTCTGACAGTCCATTCGTATTTGAAGTTCACACTACATCTAAGTCGTTACAGCTTCGTTCGTGTGATACACAGTGGGCCTTCTAAAGAATGGCGGTCTCCAGTGGCTGGCCATGCCTTTGATATTGGCTTATTAAATTTACGATTGTTGATTGTCTTATTCGTGTCGCATTCTGAACTCGAATTATTTTAATTTATTCTTCATTGTTCCATGTGCCAAATGAGTTATAAGTCAACTTATTATTCCTTAAACCTTTGATATTGATTTTGATCAAGCTGGCACAATTTCTTTTTGAACATCCAGTCATATTTTCTACGTACGTAGGAGCTGCGGTAGAGATGGATGACAAACGCACTGTAATGAAGAATATACTACTCTGCATTTAGGCCTATACATGACTGCATAACGATTCCATAGGTTGGCTTTGCAGTTGTCCAATAGGAATTAATTTTCCCGAACAATGGACAAGCAAGCGTGTGCGATTCTATACTAAAAGAGAATTAGTGGCGGGTCGCGGGTATAGCCCGTCACCCGTAGTAAAACCCAAATAACTCGGGTTCCCTGCTAGATATATATATGTCCTCCAGAACTCCACAATGACAACAATATTTTGCATCGAATATAAGGATCTAGCGTGTCAATCATGATCTATAAAAAAACTAAAAAAGGACTGTGGAGTCTGCTGACTGACTCTAGGCTATGCTTCAGCAGAGTAAAATTATAAGCTTACAAAGGTTTTAAAGAGTTAAGACAAATTCATCTATGTATAAATTTTGATATTTTGCGAGCTTACAAAGGAACTAGAACTGAGACACGATTTGAAGAGGAACAAAGCTATCATCTATTTAGTAAATTAATCAGTTATGAACTGACCATGGATTAACCTACCATTTAATATCTCTATTTCATGCGTGAAGAATGTTGAAATATCAGAACCTAATCTTGGCAAATCATTGTTGCTGTATTAACGCCAGTGGGATTCCAAAATATCTTAACTTCATTGATAAAAGTGAGCAACAAACAATACCTAAGCTGTGTTAATAAATTCTCGTCTCACGAGCACAAAATATATGGCATGCATCTCTCGTTGATTAAGGGCCGGGAATCAAAGCGTCTAAGAAAATGTAAATATTGCTTTTATCATTCATTTCTTCCTAAAGGGAGAGCTCACGATTGATTAAAAGATCACCAGTTTTTTGTGCTTGCGAGATGTGAGGTGATTTTAATTGCTATAGGTATAAATCATTATAAATATTTGCCACTGGCTTTCGCAGGAATAAAAAGATTTTTTACTCAACGTTTCGTGCGTGATTCCTTAACGAGAGTGACAAAATATCATTATGCACAGCAGTTAAACAAAATTTCAAAATGATGTAACATGAAAATATAGACATAGATACACTGTGCTACGATATAGAAAATATGCATAAGATCATTTATCATGGAATACAGTGTATAAGGTTATTCAAAGCCAAAGGGAAATGTATAGAAGTAATCAAAATTATCAATCGAAGAAATTAGACAACACGAAAAGCGAACGGTAATCAAGCAAACCAAGATAAAAGATGTTGGGAAAAAATACTTGTTTGACGGCTGTTGTAAAAAGGTTTATGTTATAAGAAGTTTGTTATTTATCACATTGAATGCAAAATCTGTCACAAAGTTTATATTGGAAAAACATCTCGAACTATAAGATCTAGAATTAATGAGCTCTTCTTCAACAACATATCATCCGCATTTTACCAACACATGCGCAAATTTCATGCCATCAATCCAAAGATAGCATCTCAATGGAAAATACTGTGCTCTGAAAGAAATAATGCAAAGCGAAGATTACTTGAAGCCCTTTACATTCAAAACACGTTTAATTTAGTAAATGTTTGTGTTGGTGAAGTTTTGATTCCCTTTTTATCTTGGTTTGCTTGATTACCGTTCGCTTTTCGTGTTGTCTAATTTCTTCGATTGATAATTCTGATTACTTCACAATTCCTTTTGTCTTTGAATAACCTTATAGGCCTACACTGTATTCCATGATAAATGATCTTATGCATATTTTCTATATCGTAGTATGTCTATATATTCTCATGTTACATCATTTTGAAATTTTGTTTAACTGCTGTGCATAATGATATTTTGTCACTCTCGTTAAGGAATCACGAAACGTTGAGTAAAAAATCCTTTTATCCCTGCGAAAGCCGGTGGCAAATATTTATAATGATTTATGCCCATTGCAATTAATATCACCCCACTTCATCTCGCAAGCACAAAATATGTATAGTGTGGAATACGAATTGCGGATAAAAAAAACTGGTGATCTTTTAATCAATCGTGAGCTCTCCCTTTAGGGAGAAATGAATAATAAAAACAATATTTACATTTTCTTAGACGCTATGAGTCCAGACCCTTAATCAACGAGAGATTGCAAAACTACAGAGAGAGCTCACTTTAAAATGTGCATGCACAATGAAAACTTACTACTCTGCGTAATTTTTTTAATGTTCTACTGTCAATGTTCAACTGAACATTTTCTTAATAAACAAAAACAATTTCACATGCCTAGTGAGAATCGAAATCTTTTTGCTTTATGAGTATGCTACGATTTTCCACTTAATCTGTAGTTTCTTTCATGTCGTCAACGTGAGTGATATTGAAACGATTACGTTTGAATAATCCAGAATTAATCATTATCGTATAACTTCCAGGAAAGAATTTTGTGAAAGATCGGATTTTCTCTTTCATGTCCAGTCATGCCAACTACCATGCAGTGACATCAACATTTGTTCGAGTTATATGCTTTAGCAGTGACATAGACTACATTTGATGTACAATGGGTTTTCTTTCTAACATTGTTCTATGCGGTTCTTCAACCAACCTCTTTGACAAATAAGCAGCCTATTTATCAAGACTGATGGTTATTAACTCAATACCTCCATTACGGGGACGATCAACGCGGCAAAGAAGCTTTCAACCATAGAGTAGGGACACATAGGTAGAGTGTCAACTCAAAAAAGTATCTGTATGCAGTAAAAATTTTTATATGAAAAGATTCAGTTTTTTGCGGAGATTTGGTTCCCGTGGTCCAAAAATTTATTTGAGCAGTCTTAAAAAAGTCAAAATTTTGCCAATTGATATACTACCGAGATGACTCTCCTATATAAGTAGCATGAAAGAAATTGGATATCAAAAGGAATGAAGATTTGCTAATATAATATCATCCTAGCCTATATATATCCTAACTAGGTAAGCGGAAATTAAGCTGATTATCAAGGGAATCTGGTGAACGGCATTATAATGGAAGTCTTCAAGAAAAAGTCGCGATATTATTCGTGTTTTTTTGGCTGAAATTTCATGTTTTTAATTGAATTTTCATCGGTATGATTTCATGATTCACTAAATTCATGTTTCATTTCTTAGATCTGAATGTGATCTGGACCTATATTTACATCTTTCAAAGTTAATTGAAATCATTGTCTTTGATTCTGTTATTTTGGTATGTCAGTGGCAGGTTGCCTGTGACATGATCACGCTTAAGAAAATACTCCTCAGGTTGAGCATGAAAGTAATAGGAACCCATCGAATTGCTAATTCAACTGACATTAAGTTTCCAAGGCTGTCATGACACTGAGAATCTGTAAAATACCATAATTTCTTCTGCATTACAATCATGAACACTCAATTCCGTGGCCATTTCTTCAAAACTGCAAAAATTTACATATCTCACATTTGGTAGCAATTACCAACTGTATCACCCACGAGTTCATTTAATAAATTCGAAGGTGTATATACACATTGGGGATTTAATAAATGCGGAGTTGCCACTCTACCTAATATATTTACTATATGCTTTCAACTGTCTTTCAAGATGCTGATTTAACAGCATAAAGATGTGAATCAAGCTTCAGGTCGAGCCGTTGCCCGATGAGACTGTACATAGTTTTCGGTAGAGGGTCACCAGCCAACTGAACGTTCCTATCTTGAAACGATTAGTTCGCCATTGTTTGATCATTCCTCACGGGCATTCATATGTCGAAGGACTCTTTAGCATGCTGTCAGATATAGTGACGAAAAAATGAACCAGTCTGGATCAAAAAAGTGTGCGAAATTATATTTGAATTCGCGGAGTAAGGCATGTTTTGAAGTCCCCCTTTCAGGCGAATATCGACAAATGGCACAAAATGCAAAGAGTGCTTACTTACAAAGAGAGGAAAAATGAAGAAAAAAAGGAAAATAGCTGATAAGGAGAGAGAACTAACCATAAAGAAAATAGAAGAAGAGCTAGGGAAGGAGCGACAGCAAAGTGCAAAATTGAAGAAATCGGAGTTTGATTTGGCGAGTGTCGAAGAAAAACAAAAGGAAGCTACTGCAAGGAAAAGGAAGGCTGAAGAAATGGAGCAGGAAGCTCGTGATTTGAGAGAAGCTGCGGCGATTGAGGAAGAATTAAGACCCATTAAACCGGAAGATGAAAATAATCGAAAAACAAGCGAAGGTAGAGAGAAAAATAGTGAGTACCGGCAACATGACAATGAAAAAGAATCTACATCCGTTTTGATTATTAAAGTATATTTAATAACCAAACATTTGAGATATGAGATATGCTCAGTGGCGTCGCGTGCTCCTAGACCATAGGCCTTCACTCGGCATTGGAATACTATTTCTATACCAAACACTTTTATGCTACAACATTAATTTTCATGAATTTAAATGAATTTTTAATAACAACATCCCGAACATTTTTTAAGGCCAAGTGAATGTGCACATGTACATGAGAAGTGATTGCTCATGTCGCTTAACCGTCTTACTCAAGGAGCTGAGACCACATTTTCTCGAGAAAAAAAGGAGGCAAGGCCAACAATTTCCTGTGTTTCTCACGGCCGGTCAGCCACTCACATGTTTGAAATTTCGATGCATTAAAATGTCTTGTGTAGTACTTCTTATTTTTTTCTCAGCGACTACTTCCATTTTATATCAGGTGTTGGTCTACCTTGCTTGACGACTGTCATCTTTTCAGTATATTCCCTTCGGACGAAAGGCGTGGTTATGATCTCATCTGCAGTACTTAAACATAGCGTCACAATCACGTAAAAGCAAATTATGGAATTCTACCAAATCTGGGTGTTCGAGTCAGATGCATTACCTTGCATTCATTGGAGAACGCTCATCATCTGATCACATTCTTGTCTGAACGTCAGCCATCTGCTACTGTCGACATATTGGCCTCTCTGACATTAAGCGAATCCAAGAACAATTGGGTTGCGCTTCCCTTACTACTATATTTAGGTTCCCTCGCCTTGATCAAGAACTGCGTAGAATTTCATTGCAAAAATTGGAGAGGGCAAAGCATTACGTCTATCGGGAAAGCCAATATTGGCGCGGGCGCGTGCGCTTACTGCCTCACACGCACACAACTATCTTTCGTTGTCTGAACATCAATGCTCCGTCTCTAATTGTTCGAAGAAAACAGCTGTGATTCGAGCACGTGCTGCAAAACTGTTCGCTCTGAGGATGAGCGTCTGATTTTGAAACGGAAAGCTGTGCACAGCTATCACGAGAAGATCGAATTTAAATGAATGATGACACTTTTCATTTTTATAATTGTTGGAAAATTATTTTTGAGGATGCGCCGAAGGCCTCGCAGGTACGGAGAAGACGCCACTGGATATGCTTCATCTGGAATCTAAACAGCCTTAAATTTCGAATAGTTCCTGTGAGTGATTTTTAGGATTCTGCGAGTATACTTGTGTGTGCAAGAGTCAGTTGCATATTCAATTGGCAAGAATGTCAAGATTTTCGATAAAGTTTAGATCATACAAAGCTCCGGTTTGTCTTTACACCGTAGCTCGGATTGTATTGTATTAGTCTCTATACTAATCATCAGTAAACATTCACTGAAATTTTTGATGAGAATCCATGTCAAACAATCTGAGTTTTGTTTGTTAGAGAACTTCAGATCTTTTCAACCATGGAGTCTTCTTTGCTCATGTGTACCAAACTTACTATCAAACTAAGCCATATGGTTGATTATAAGGATAGCAGGAGCGCTATTCTTCGAGAAATTCTATTAAAGAGAGATTACAGTGCCTGACAGCAAGTTTGCAAGATTTGACTTTTTCCAAATTTTCTGATGCCTTTCTCGTTTCTTCTTTTGACAAACCATTTAGAAGCTATGAATTATGTAGGTATGTTGCAAATGTTGTTTTAAAGTACATTGATGCTCATTATCTGTTCTTGTAAGTAGTTTATTACAATTTATAAGTAGTGTAAACACATGAGCGAAAAACATAAAGCTTTTAAAAAAAATTGTTATTCACTACCATTAAACTGACACTCAGATATCATTGCATGCTTAAAAGCGCTGCATAGAAATGTACAGAAGCATTCACGTGATTAAATTTGTGACATAAACATAGCATTCATGACCTTTAGTGTGTGAGTTTGTAAATTCAAAATGACTTGATTTAGTGTATTGTGGAGCATAAATATTGAACACTGTGTCAAAAGATAACTGAGTGTACAAATCTAATATTGCTGTTGATTGAAATTTGCTGAAAGAATTCGAAATCAAAACGTTTGGGTATCTTGCGAACAACTTCAGCGTGTAAGTCAAAGAAGAAGCCATGTCTTAGCAATTCACACGTGTCTCGACGATACCAAATGGCTCGTGACCACAGTCACAGGGATAAGGATCAGTGGAATAATACAATCTTTATCGATGAGACTGTGATAGAACTTACATATAGTTCTCCCCATTTCGTGAGGTGTATGGAACGCTACCCTATGACCAACGAACACTTCCAATTGACAGTGAAACACTCTACAAAGACTATGATTTGGGCCTATTTCTCAGCCAGAGGTCTATGACGAAGTCACGTGGTCGATGGTTCGATGGATTCTGACACTTACTTCAGCAGGATAATCAATGGACGACTTGTCCAGCAAATGAAAGACTGGTATCCTGATGGCACAGGAACATTGCAACAGGATCATACTCTCTGTCATGTTACCCGAAATCAAAAGAAGAGTTCCGACGTTTGGGCATCAATGTCATGGATTGGCCCCATGTAGCCCGGATGTTGATCCTTTTGAGAACATCTAGACCGCAATCAAGAAACGAGTAAGCAAGGAGAAACCTCGCAACAAACGTGAGATCATATCACACCTCCTTAAATCTGGCATCGTGATGATGAGCTGGTGGCGGTATGCCAGTCTTTGATTATCTCTGCCAAGACCTGTGAGAGCTCTTATTTAGTCGAACGACATCATGCGAAGTCGTACTAATCACACTAATGGCAAGATATCTATGTTTGAGAATTATCGATGTTCAAGTTACTTACCAGTGTTCATTTGCAATATAAATGAGTATTGGCACCGATTTGAAGCTTTCATTCACATCGCATTATGGAGATATTGACATACTAAGATAGAAATTTTGAAATTTGCAAACTTGCTGTCAGGCACTATGTATCCGCATTTTAATTTTTTTCATTTTACACATAATAATCGCTCTTGAAGCTAGAATCATATATCTATTATAATCTGTCATTTTTTCTTAAGTATTTATGCCGTAATCAAATGAGAAGACGTCTCGGCAAATATTCGCTACTTTTGATCATGTAAAAATGGAATGTTCGCGTACGCGTGGGAATGATGATTGTCTACATCTTAATGGTCAAAAAGTAAAATAATCCATGGTACGTATGCTTTTCGCGATAAGACTTTTGCACACTACAGTTTCACTGTGCATCTCAGTTTTGATTTTATTTGTTCACGTCATAGGGGGGGAGAGGTGGGGCACATTGAGCATATTTTTGATCTTTTCTCAACAGCTTGAATATACTAAATCAAATGAACCAAAACAAACTCGAATGAAAGGTTGAGGACGTTCTTTGAGTTGTTGGACGCTTTTGTGACATTTCATCTCCTCACAAATTGAATTTCAAAATTTCTACCAAAGTGGTTCAATGCATTCTAATTTCTGAAAAAATGCATTCTAATTTCTGAAAGAAAATGTAGCGTTCTCAGATTAATAGCATTATTCATGATAGAAGAGCTTTTGTAAGAGCATTAATTCTAAATGCATTGATACACAAAATTACATTTATCATTCATTGTGATCATCAATGGTGGCATGCCTGTAGGCAATGGGCATTACATGTAGACATGGAAGACACGAGTAGGCCTAAGAAAAAAGCTGAAAATCACCAGACACCAAACAAGAAGCATTAACAATTCAATTTATTTGACCAGTAAAGGAGGCTCCAGTGCATTCAAAGCCACATTTTGATTGACATGGCTGATTCATATCAATTTATCAATTATTTTTTTTAAAATATAAATTCTTCGCCATGCTGACCTGATGCTTTGTTTTCGAAAAGATTTACAGTGCACAAAAACTTATATACCATCTACTCAAATATTTCTAAATAGTCAATTTGATTGCGATGCAGACCAGTTTGTCGCATAATCACATGTCAAAACTTGCAAATCATTTCGTTCACTCAATAAAGGGAAGATTGAGCATCCAAGTGGGACACTATGAACCATGTTTAAAAGGGTGGTTCAATGTGCCCCACATAGTTAACTTTTAGTATCGCTATAGTGACTTTAATTTGCAATGTCAATCACTCAAAAGTACAC
This sequence comes from Prostheceraeus crozeri, assembly GCA_907163375.1. Lineage (NCBI taxonomy): Eukaryota > Metazoa > Platyhelminthes > Polycladida > Euryleptidae > Prostheceraeus > Prostheceraeus crozeri. Next base: position 318,607 of record CAJQUW010014178.1, on the reverse strand, counting down.
CGTGCTTCACTTGCGATTGAAAAAAATAACTATAGCAATGTCGGTCTCTATCATCTGTCTTTGATTGCGCGCCACTCATTCAAGCACTACGATGAAGTCATCAAAGCGTTACACATCGTTTATTTGATGCAGAGCGTAGCCTAGAATTCTTAACCAATTTAGTTGAAACACACATGCATCCCAGTTGTAGTGAAAAATATATAAATCTAAAATCACATCATTTAAAGGGATATCTCATGAAGAAGATGATGGTGGTTTCTATTCTGCAAACAGCAGCCATTTTTTCTCCTTGAAAATGCTCGCTTGTATCGCTCATGCTCATCGCAGTGCGTGACGACAGTCGATATAGCTTATAATTGTGTTGACCGTTTGACAAAAGGATTGATTTCACTTGGATTTTATGAATAGTATTGGCAGTGAAATATCTCATCTGATATTCCATCAAATCATACGATAACTACAACTTATAGATTTTGATGCTTAAGAGAATAATTTCTGCAGATTCGGATTTACTTAACGAAAATTAACAGGACGGAATGCCTTTTTGTCGCCATATCATACTGAACTCAGTGCTCTTCTGAGATTGAGCCTATTTTCTAGACTGTTGGTTGACCAAAGTTCAATATAGAATTACTCGGATATTGCTAACACAGTAAGTCTGCAGATGCTGGTGGTTTATGACCCCGCTACTGGACCTCTGCTGGCAGGCGAAAGCCTCACATTCTTATAGCGGTTTATTAATGACATCGGTAGTTGTGTTAGGTCTAAGTACCAATTAGATAGCAAGGATCTAAAGTCCAACCTCTGAAAGGATTCCTTGCTTAGTATGGGGTCCTGGCATTTGAAATATGGATATAATGCAAGCTAAAGTGTATGACGTTAATGCGAAGGAGTGGATAGCGCCCTCCACATGCGTCAGTAGTGTTGATGTCTGTGGCAGCAAAAGATGCCTATGTTGTAAATCTCTTGACACTAATACTACTTTTAAGAGTTTTAGTACCGGCAGACGGTTCGTTTTAAATTATCCTAGTAGTTTCTCGTGTAAGAGTAGGCATGTAATATATTTGATCACATGTCAATCATGTGGGGTCCAGTATGTTGGACAGACAAAACAGCCATTACATTGTAGACTTAATGGGCATCGGCAGTCTGTTCAAAAGAATCATCTCAATACGTATTTAAGTAATCATTTTAATAGTTCTAATCACAGTTGGGATGATGTAAGTATACAAATTATTGACTTTGTCGATGTTCGTAATAAATCTGATACAGAAATTGCCTTCGAGCTTAACAGTAAGGAAGATTTTCATATAAGAACGCTGAACACCTTGCATCCTTTAGGTTTGAATGACAGAGTGTTAGGCGGAGGTTGTGCCTCTCAGAACACTGCAAATTCATTTTCATTTTTTAGTTCTCCTATTAGCAGACGTAAGAGAAGCCATGGCCTTAGGAAGTCGGGTAGAAAGAAATATCCTCCATCTAATAGTTGTGAGGATATTCTCAAGGAGCTTCAAGAGTTGATGAAGAGCAACAAAATAAGACATTTCTATAATTGCTTGAAATCGATTAGTGATAGCATGCTTAAAATTATGTATTCTAGGCTTCTTGATCAGTCGAATGACCTATCTTTCGTTTTGACAACATATGTTCATAGTAAATTATATAGAAACAAGAGGGATAGCTTTACCGAAGACAAAACGCATATAGTGATTCCTTTCAAGTCTCATTTAGTTGACAAACTTCATTTACCTTCTGTATTTAATGATAAAAGTGTCTGTGCTTTAGTTCCAGAAAAAGCGAAACATCTATATCCTCCCAAAGTGTACCATAAGCTTAATAACCCTATTTGTTTGAAATTCTTCAATTATAATAAGTTTCTTAATAGCCTGACAATTCAGGAAGTTGTTGGCATTTTACAGAGCGATTGCAGCTGTGACTCGATGACCAGTTTTGTTTATGAGCCTTATGGGCATGTTTTTACCGGTAATTTAGATATAATAAATGATCCAGGTCTCAGAGCTATATTCGCGTATGGCACTAAACACAGATTGTCTAGGTCAATATCATGGAAATCCATTCAAAAAGAGATCAGCGATTCCATAGATAATCATATATCTCGTGTGTCCAGTCGCCTTCACTTAAAAGTTGATGACTTCTCTATTTGGAAAAACAGGGTCATGATGTTAGTAAAGCACCGCATCTTTCGTTGTAAGAAGTTGGGTGGGAAAGATAATGGCAGCAGTGTTTGTGTTGATAAGGAGTTGCAAGATCTCCATAAAAACTTGATAGTCGTTCCTGTCGATAAAGCATCCAACAACTTTAGTTTCATATGTAAAAAGTTCTATCTCAAAATCCTGATGGACGAGCTTGGTTTTGACATAGATTCTTCCACTGCAGTAGGCAATGCAACTTATAAACCTGAGCTTATTTCTGATAAGGAAGTCCTTACTAAACACGTTAAAGATATGAAATCAAACTTTAATATTAATGTTAGTGACAAGGACCTTAAACTACCAAAACTTTTCTGGATTCCAAAATTGCATAAAAATCCTTATAAGTTTAGATTTATTGCCGGAGCCAGAAATTGTACAACTAAAAAGTTATCGGTGAATATCAACAAAGGTCTGAAAATGATAAGAGAAAATTTCCATAGATACTGTGAGTCAATCAGGAGTAATACTGGTTATTCTTATTTTTGGAGTGTAGCCTCGACTCAAGATTTTTTGAGGAATATTTCTAACGTGAAAGTCCACTCTATGCAAGTTTTTGACTTCTCTACTCTTTATACAAACTTAGATCAAGGTGCTATCAAGAATAATATTTTTTCCATCCTTGATCTCACATTCAATTCCACTAATCGTAGATACTTGTGTGTAGGATATGAGAAGTCGTTTTTCTCCAAAATCAAATATAAGGGTATTCTTGTTATGACGTGGACTCTTTTAAGAAGGCTATTGATTTTATAGTGTCTGAAGTCTACATTTCTTTTTCCGGTTACGTGTTCAGACAAATTCGAGGAGTACCAATGGGAGGGAATTGCAGTCCTTTACTTGCCGACTTGTTTCTGTTAAATTGCGAATTTGCTTTTATGAAACAATTGGTTAAAAATAAAAAGTTTGGACTAGCTAAATTATTGTCAAACACTTCGAGATATATAGACGATATATGCGTAATAAATTACAAGCATTTCAATACCTTAATTCCGAAAATTTACCCAATGGAGCTTCTTGCAGATAGAAACGGAGTCAATGACAAAGCCGTTGTTTACCTCGATGTGAGACTCCAATCTAGTAGTGACGGTCTTCGAACCTCAATATATCATAAAGTGGAAGATTTTGATTTCCCTGTTGTTCTGTTGACATTTCCAGACAGTGCAATACCTTATAACATGGGAATTAATGTATTTGCCGGCCAGGTTTTACGTTATTGTCGCATCTGCTCACATCTTGAAGATCTAATTAAACGAATTAATATGACACTTTTTGTGATGAGCAGCAGAGGATATTGTAAGTCTAAAATGAAGGCATGTACTGAGAAAATCCTAACCGGTCATAACAATTTTCTAGCCAAGTTTGGATATTTCTCAGCCAGGCAGCTGACATCGCAGTGCGCATTTTAAACAATATAATTAACACTGTTTTCTTAACATTTTTTTTTATTGGTTATACCATTTCAGTATTTCACACATATATTTTAGTTTGTTTTGGATGTATCCGTCTTTTGCGGTTGTTTTGTTTTTGTTTTTACTATTACTATCAGTATTACTTATTATTACACATATCATTACTGTATTGATTTTAGAATGCCAGCCGCATATAAGTTTATGCGGGGCCCCGCCCGCCTGGGCTTGAGCGTTCAGGTAGAGGGGCCGAAACGCAACCAGGCGGGTACCTGCTGACGACTGGCTATTGTTTTATTTGTTTTAACGTTTTTTGTTTTTTTTATCGCTAACTACCCTAGTGTGATGAATGGACTGTGTCGGTTACTGGTCTCCATGGGGTTGACATTGTGATTACTAAGTGTCTATTTATATATAAGTTCCTAATCAAGCGAGCCTGAAACTTTGACCAAGGAGATCACTTGTTAAGCGGCCTTGTACGATCTCGTACACTTAAGGGTGAAGTCCAGCCCGTATAGCGCTATGTTATGGACCCCCGGGTAGGTCCGCCCGGCACGTAATCAGATCCGTCAAGTCTTTGTGCTTAAAGACCTTCATGCATTCATGCATTTGTCGAGGATCTCAAGTCAGAGGACCATTAGGGGTAAGGTCCAGCCCCGCTTTAGAAGCGCTGATTGAGAAATGGACTAGTGGGAAGGTCCTCCACACCGATCTCGTCAAGTTTGGCTCTAAAATGTAGTCCTAGGATAGTCAAAAGTTTGACGCGCCTTGAACGTTTAATGTCTGCCGGTGGGAACGCACCACCTGTCCTCTTAAGGACAAACCTTAAGTCTTATTAACTATAAGTTTATTAAAATTATGAAACATGTAGACGTCGTTATGGGAATGTCCCAGCTTCAATTGCTAACACAGTAAGTCTGCAGATGCTGGTGGTTTATGACCCCGCTACTGGACCTCTGCTGGCAGGCGAAAGCCTCACATTCTTATAGCGGTTTATTAATGACATCGGTAGTTGTGTTAGGTCTAAGTACCAATTAGATAGCAAGGATCTAAAGTCCAACCTCTGAAAGGATTCCTTGCTTAGTATGGGGTCCTGGCATTTGAAATATGGATATAATGCAAGCTAAAGTGTATGACGTTAATGCGAAGGAGTGGATAGCGCCCTCCACATGCGTCAGTAGTGTTGATGTCTGTGGCAGCAAAAGATGCCTATGTTGTAAATCTCTTGACACTAATACTACTTTTAAGAGTTTTAGTACCGGCAGACGGTTCGTTTTAAATTATCCTAGTAGTTTCTCGTGTAAGAGTAGGCATGTAATATATTTGATCACATGTCAATCATGTGGGGTCCAGTATGTTGGACAGACAAAACAGCCATTACATTGTAGACTTAATGGGCATCGGCAGTCTGTTCAAAAGAATCATCTCAATACGTATTTAAGTAATCATTTTAATAGTTCTAATCACAGTTGGGATGATGTAAGTATACAAATTATTGACTTTGTCGATGTTCGTAATAAATCTGATACAGAAATTGCCTTCGAGCTTAACAGTAAGGAAGATTTTCATATAAGAACGCTGAACACCTTGCATCCTTTAGGTTTGAATGACAGAGTGTTAGGCGGAGGTTGTGCCTCTCAGAACACTGCAAATTCATTTTCATTTTTTAGTTCTCCTATTAGCAGACGTAAGAGAAGCCATGGCCTTAGGAAGTCGGGTAGAAAGAAATATCCTCCATCTAATAGTTGTGAGGATATTCTCAAGGAGCTTCAAGAGTTGATGAAGAGCAACAAAATAAGACATTTCTATAATTGCTTGAAATCGATTAGTGATAGCATGCTTAAAATTATGTATTCTAGGCTTCTTGATCAGTCGAATGACCTATCTTTCGTTTTGACAACATATGTTCATAGTAAATTATATAGAAACAAGAGGGATAGCTTTACCGAAGACAAAACGCATATAGTGATTCCTTTCAAGTCTCATTTAGTTGACAAACTTCATTTACCTTCTGTATTTAATGATAAAAGTGTCTGTGCTTTAGTTCCAGAAAAAGCGAAACATCTATATCCTCCCAAAGTGTACCATAAGCTTAATAACCCTATTTGTTTGAAATTCTTCAATTATAATAAGTTTCTTAATAGCCTGACAATTCAGGAAGTTGTTGGCATTTTACAGAGCGATTGCAGCTGTGACTCGATGACCAGTTTTGTTTATGAGCCTTATGGGCATGTTTTTACCGGTAATTTAGATATAATAAATGATCCAGGTCTCAGAGCTATATTCGCGTATGGCACTAAACACAGATTGTCTAGGTCAATATCATGGAAATCCATTCAAAAAGAGATCAGCGATTCCATAGATAATCATATATCTCGTGTGTCCAGTCGCCTTCACTTAAAAGTTGATGACTTCTCTATTTGGAAAAACAGGGTCATGATGTTAGTAAAGCACCGCATCTTTCGTTGTAAGAAGTTGGGTGGGAAAGATAATGGCAGCAGTGTTTGTGTTGATAAGGAGTTGCAAGATCTCCATAAAAACTTGATAGTCGTTCCTGTCGATAAAGCATCCAACAACTTTAGTTTCATATGTAAAAAGTTCTATCTCAAAATCCTGATGGACGAGCTTGGTTTTGACATAGATTCTTCCACTGCAGTAGGCAATGCAACTTATAAACCTGAGCTTATTTCTGATAAGGAAGTCCTTACTAAACACGTTAAAGATATGAAATCAAACTTTAATATTAATGTTAGTGACAAGGACCTTAAACTACCAAAACTTTTCTGGATTCCAAAATTGCATAAAAATCCTTATAAGTTTAGATTTATTGCCGGAGCCAGAAATTGTACAACTAAAAAGTTATCGGTGAATATCAACAAAGGTCTGAAAGTGATAAGAGAAAATTTCCATAGATACTGTGAGTCAATCAGGAGTAATACTGGTTATTCTTATTTTTGGAGTGTAGCCTCGACTCAAGATTTTTTGAGGAATATTTCTAACGTGAAAGTCCACTCTATGCAAGTTTTTGACTTCTCTACTCTTTATACAAACTTAGATCAAGGTGCTATCAAGAATAATATTTTTTCCATCCTTGATCTCACATTCAATTCCACTAATCGTAGATACTTGTGTGTAGGATATGAGAAGTCGTTTTTCTCCAAAATCAAATATAAGGGGTATTCTTGTTATGACGTGGACTCTTTTAAGAAGGCTATTGATTTTATAGTGTCTGAAGTCTACATTTCTTTTTCCGGTTACGTGTTCAGACAAATTCGAGGAGTACCAATGGGAGGGAATTGCAGTCCTTTACTTGCCGACTTGTTTCTGTTAAATTGCGAATTTGCTTTTATGAAACAATTGGTTAAAAATAAAAAGTTTGGACTAGCTAAATTATTGTCAAACACTTCGAGATATATAGACGATATATGCGTAATAAATTACAAGCATTTCAATACCTTAATTCCGAAAATTTACCCAATGGAGCTTCTTGCAGATAGAAACGGAGTCAATGACAAAGCCGTTGTTTACCTCGATGTGAGACTCCAATCTAGTAGTGACGGTCTTCGAACCTCAATATATCATAAAGTGGAAGATTTTGATTTCCCTGTTGTTCTGTTGACATTTCCAGACAGTGCAATACCTTATAACATGGGAATTAATGTATTTGCCGGCCAGGTTTTACGTTATTGTCGCATCTGCTCACATCTTGAAGATCTAATTAAACGAATTAATATGACACTTTTTGTGATGAGCAGCAGAGGATATTGTAAGTCTAAAATGAAGGCATGTACTGAGAAAATCCTAACCGGTCATAACAATTTTCTAGCCAAGTTTGGATATTTCTCAGCCAGGCAGCTGACATCGCAGTGCGCATTTTAAACAATATAATTAACACTGTTTTCTTAACATTTTTTTTTATTGGTTATACCATTTCAGTATTTCACACATATATTTTAGTTTGTTTTGGATGTATCCGTCTTTTGCGGTTGTTTTGTTTTTGTTTTTACTATTACTATCAGTATTACTTATTATTACACATATCATTACTGTATTGATTTTAGAATGCCAGCCGCATATAAGTTTATGCGGGGCCCCGCCCGCCTGGGCTTGAGCGTTCAGGTAGAGGGGCCGAAACGCAACCAGGCGGGTACCTGCTGACGACTGGCTATTGTTTTATTTGTTTTAACGTTTTTTGTTTTTTTTATCGCTAACTACCCTAGTGTGATGAATGGACTGTGTCGGTTACTGGTCTCCATGGGGTTGACATTGTGATTACTAAGTGTCTATTTATATATAAGTTCCTAATCAAGCGAGCCTGAAACTTTGACCAAGGAGATCACTTGTTAAGCGGCCTTGTACGATCTCGTACACTTAAGGGTGAAGTCCAGCCCGTATAGCGCTATGTTATGGACCCCCGGGTAGGTCCGCCCGGCACGTAATCAGATCCGTCAAGTCTTTGTGCTTAAAGACCTTCATGCATTCATGCATTTGTCGAGGATCTCAAGTCAGAGGACCATTAGGGGTAAGGTCCAGCCCCGCTTTAGAAGCGCTGATTGAGAAATGGACTAGTGGGAAGGTCCTCCACACCGATCTCGTCAAGTTTGGCTCTAAAATGTAGTCCTAGGATAGTCAAAAGTTTGACGCGCCTTGAACGTTTAATGTCTGCCGGTGGGAACGCACCACCTGTCCTCTTAAGGACAAACCTTAAGTCTTATTAACTATAAGTTTATTAAAATTATGAAACATGTAGACGTCGTTATGGGAATGTCCCAGCTTCAATTGCTCTAAAATAGACTGTCCCTAGCAACACTTCAATTCATAACGAACTGTTCTCGTCTGATGAAACTTGCAGATTTAAGAACCTGATAAAATCTCACACATTGTTCACGCTTGTAGATCTAATGCAAAATGTCTTTGTATTTCCTCGAGAATCTGTCGTTTAGATATCATTTTCGAGTCATTGTGCCTGAAATGTTGCATCTGATTTCATGTAAATTCTGAAAACTGAGTGAGTTATTTAACTATCTCGGAAAAATATCACATTATTGTGTTTTGTTTGGGCTCATTCGATTGCATGTAACACACGGAATGTGAATATGTTAATTATTTAGCAATAAGAAGTGTCCATAATGATATGGTATCTGTAGTTGTCCCCCTCTCCATTCTCTTCTCCCGCCCCTCGCCACGCGGCTGGGTGATAACAGGCATTTTGTTCGGACGCGCCGCGCCCGGTGTGAATGGACCTTTGCACATTAGATAGAATTACCATAATCAAAGTCAAGTTAGGTATTTATTTTTTGAATTTACAGAAACTCTACTGGTCACTGTGAACTGCATAATACCAGAGCTACTTACAAAATCGATGCGCAAAACAAAAGTAGCAAAATGTGCCGTTGTCAACATGTCTGTTAACTGCGATAACTACTCGTACTTGCCTCGATCAACCATGCGAGGTATGAGAGCACAAAGTCTGCAGGAGAGCCAATCATTTTCGTAGTGAAAGAGCACGAACAGCATTGCGCTCGTACATATTGTTATTCTCGTTTTGCAGTTCCGTTTCGTCGTCAAAATCAGCCAGTTATCGTACTCAGAAGTTTGCAGAACATACTTTCGTTTTCATCTTCATCTCATTTTTTGATTTTCTGATCCTCTCCCCACTTATTTGAAGAGAGGAGCAGATAAGAGAAAATGTATTTATTTGTAAATAGAAGTCACAAGTCGATTAGATACTTCATCAAGGTTAAGAATCAATTTCCGGGGAGAGACTTAGTGTTCAATTTTGTAGATTGCTAGTATTTTCTCCTATTTCTGATATCCCCCAAGAGTTTTCACTATCTTGTGCTCTACATTTTGTCATTTTCCCTTTTGGAAATTCATTTTCCCTTTTCGCATTATATCTCTCATTTCAATGAGCTGAAGACAGAAGAGTATTATTCATCCAATTATACCTTTGCTAGAAAGTACATTAGTCTAGTACACATAATGATAATAATAGTCACGAAGTCATTTTCTCGAAGCGAAAATGAGTGCATGCCTTCATTTTCCCCCGCTAGCGGTAACTGACTCTGTGGAGAAACTATGGTGTGATTATGTTTTACAATTCATCTTCCAGTCAGTAAAATTAATGCAAGCTTTTAACTTTCCGGGGAGAAATTAGTGAATGGATGATAGGAATAACATAACACCCAGGGTTGCCGTGGGGACTGAAATTTCAGTCCCCACCACCTCATACCCACAGAAACCCCATACCTCCTGTAACCACATAACACATTTATATTTGGCGAGCCTCTAAATGTCGGCAAACACAAACATTTTGAGCTACTTTATACACATTCAACCACATTCTCGCATACATCGCCGATTAGATACATGATGATAGCACATGCACATCATTGGAAATGACCTGAAGACATTCCATGCCAAAAATTATGACTCTAGACTTGGTACTTTTCGTTTAATCAGAGAAAACATAGAAAGTTTCATTTTATCCAAAAACTGCAATCTGCGTCCCATTGGATTTACATGTGTTTTTCTTTGATCCTGTCTGACAAGAAGAGGAACTAACTAGAACTCGGCAGACGTGCTGATTCGTAGTAGGCATAGGGTGTGCATTATTCTTTGAAAGTCTCACTTTCGGCCTCGTTCCCTGCAGAAACTCGTTCTGGCTGCCGGACTAAATGCATTCAAGAGTGACAACAGGATTTCATGAGGGACGGTAAGATACAGTAGCCCTATTGTACCCTAATGTAGCATGTACTCTATTGGACCGAGTTAAGTGAGTCTCCATAACCCAGTTAGATTTTCACGAAACTCAGCTCTAGTACACTGTAGATCTCATACGAATCGCAGACAAACGAAACACAGATTACATTAAAGAATAAAACAACATATAGGAGGTAACTCAGCCGTAAGTAGCCATCTGAACATATGTCCAAACTGCAGTAATGACTTTAATAATTGTTTTTCTGTTAAATACACAGGACGTAGTGAATTTGAAACGCGTGTAGTAGAAGCGTTGTTAGTAAATGATGAAGCTCTTAGATTAAATCAAACCCTAGGTCTTTATGGTAGATCTCTTTTCTTAAAAGTATTCGAATAATTGTTATTGCTTTCTTTGAATCGTTGTTTGTCATTGTCAGCGTATGAGGTTAATATTTTTTTTATTTCATTGCAGGTACTCATGATTGGTACAATCTTTCCATACCGAATTGTCGCATTTTCTCCCATCTCACGTCTTCTAATTACTTCATGTCGCAATGATTTCTATCGCTCCCTCTCCTTGAATGTTCTATTTATATTCATATGCACGTTTCAATTCACTAGTTTCAGTAGATCTTAGCTTCCTGACATTTCTTGATATAGCTTTCTTTATTTTCATATCTTCAAATTTAAATCTCAGAAGTCATGGCCATCCAGGAATTTTTTCTCAATTCTTTCTACATACATTTGAGACGTAACCGTCACAATCAATTGCTTCGATAATCTCCTTGATTTTGTTTTGATCAGCACTTGTTCTTTCCAAAGGCGTTCCCTGATCAGTCTCCGGAACTCCAGAAAGGATGATGCTCTTTCTTCTTTGTACATCTTTGGCAATTTTCTTCCATTATATCCTCCTCCAAATCCTGTTTTGGAGACTTGCTATCATCACCCTGCATTTGCATAAAACTTTCTTGCAAGACAATGCAAGTATTCTTTGGATCTTGAAGTTGTTGAATCAAAGACTGCACGGCCTACATACATGTCTATCTGGGTAGATATCAAGGAAGATAAATCATCTGTACTTGTAGATAGGATAGGAGTGTGATCAGATTCTTTAGAATGGAGGTCAACGGCATCCTTTTATGCAGAAATCAATTGTTCTATAGTCAGTTTATTCAACTGTGTAGAGGACAGTCTTCTGACCTTAAGAGTCAACACCTTAAATGTCACAATTTTACCACTGGAAATACATAGGATTGTGTTATCCTCTGTATTTCTGAAAAGCAAATGATCTGATCCGGCAGACGCGAAGTTTTGCATTAGGTTAGAGGTGTACTATGCTATGTGAAAGTTTTATGTACTACCTCGTTCCCGGCACAACTTCACGCTAGCTCCCGGACTATTAGCTGCCTTTGATAATTGGATACAATGGTTTTCACTACAATTTCTTCTCTATCACCTTGTCAACTCATGCATTACTTTTACAACACAGCCAAACGCAGACGAATGTACTTGTATTGAAATGGCTCTCCAATGGTTGCTAGGCCGTCAGACGGCGGGGACTAATTAATATTATTTGTCTGTAATCAGCCAAATGTAGCGGTTCCGGTCAAATGGTTTCATACAGGGATGTGCAGTCCTATCAACTTATCATTTTGATAGGACTCCGACTCCGGGTGGCAAGTATGTAGAGCCTGGTTTTTTGAAAAATTAACTGGTAACCTACATCATAGATCATTATAGGCTTGCCTGAATCTATATTCAGTGATCATTGCTGCATCAATTATCAATCATTTTCGATAAAAGTTGATCAAATGTCGCTTTCAGTTGAATGCATACGACTCGGCTCAGTAAAATTCCCCGTCCTTCTCCAAAAAATATGAGTACACCTTCGATTTTAGTATGCGCTTTAGAGGAGGCATGACACACAATTAACGTGAGAGGTAATGTTCTCAAACAAACTAGTATTTCATTTTTGTCTCTGATGTGACCTTTGGCGCTTAGGTGTGATCGAGGCTAGGAAGGCTTGTCTTCTTTACTAAATCACTGAGTGAAAGGACAATCCTTTTTTCACTATCACGGTTCATTCCCTCAACTATTACAAACTTTGCATGCACTGCTGTCTCTGTACTTTTGTTTGACGGAGAAAGTTGACATCAAGACAGTGACAGCTATGCACGAGGATAAATAATCTGTTTGTATTATATTTCGGGTCTAGTTATAGGCCGGAGTCCGAACTCCGACTCCAGCAAAAATGATAGGACTCCGACTCCGCATCCCTGGTTTCACATGTGGTCAGATTGTCATTGTTTTCTTCATAAACAACAGTTGCAACACTGTAATTTCTCGCAATCGCATGGAACATGCATATCACTCACTGGTGGAGCTTTAAGCTGAAGGCATTTATAAATTTCTTAACAAGCATAGAGCAATGTACTCTATGTTAACAAGCTTTTCGCAGGCAAATGGAGATGCTGTCTGCTTTACTAACTCTCTACGAACGAATCAAAAGAAATTTCGATCCAAGGTCATCGATCACAGTGAAATGAAACTGCGTGTGTGGTTTGACTATTCGACTATTATTTTTATATAGGTTCCTCTCCAACGTTTCAGACTTAATTTTAGGGATCATGCAGGATTTTAGCTTCTTAAAATAACTTCCAGTGCCTTCTGTTTTTTCATACTTTCCTTTCGTTGCAAGCGTGACTGTAAGTTTTGCGTTGCATCTGAAGTAGGGCGATCTATTTTTGAGCATCGATCCTCGCCCAATCAGAACACGCCGGTGTGTTGCGAGAGTAAGCACGATGAATTATAGTTGCCAAGGCAGACATGGAATGCTCGTTATACGAGCAGAAAAAATATGTGAATCATGAATATGAAAAATATGAAGCCACGAAAGTGATAGAAGCTTTCGGACGACCTGTCTGGAGTGTAACGGGATGTCTTTGATGCAACGAAACTTCCCATCACTGACCAATGTCCTTGCTATACACCACCACAGATGACATTTAGAAAATCGCTTGTAACTCGGTGTATTAGTTGAAACAAATTCAGTCAAAACGACGGCTGGATTTTCTAGTCCTGGTGTTATGCTAGGTTTTTATCAATTTTAACTATATTAAAAATTTAAGTCGCACCGCGGATTAGGAACAAGTGTGTGCTTTGAATATTGAAATGTGTGTTGTGAAATGAGATAATAAGATGAATTTTAGCTTAAATGTGACTCTACACTCCCCGAATTCAAGCAAAATCGTATTTGGTGCCAATTTAGACACGAGAAAATGATGATAGTAGTCGAAACGTATCGTTTTAGCCTGCTTACACTACTGACACAAAATCTTAGGGACACGACAAATTCATGTAGGCCCTTTTATTATTTGATACAACTGCAAATGAGCGTTAAACTTTTCAGCATATCCTATTAATATCACCTTGCCTTATTCTCACATTATCGAAGTTTTCTCATGCATCGAATTTGCTCTAAACATTGAAAAGAGTTCAGAACTTCGTGCGCGCCTATTATCTTGTTACATTACAGACATCTTCTATTTTGATGGTCCAATGTAGGCCTCATCGAAATTAGGTAATAAAATTTCAAGTTAAGACAAGTAAACCTACCCACGACTGATGAGGCCAAACAGGTCGAAACATGTCTCGTGGTCATTAGATTTGTTGAGATTTGATGAATAAAATTCAAGTTTCAATGAAGGTTATTGATTAACCGCATTATCACGTAAGCATAATTTACATCACAAAATCATTATGAATCAAAGTGTTTTGATCTATATGTAAGTGATCTACCGGCATATTCTGCATGATTTACCGACGATTACCGGCAATAAAACGGCGTGCGAATCAGCCTCAATTCAGTTCTTACCTAAAACCAGCTTGTGGCGTTCTCCCCCTTCTGATCCTTCATACCTAAGAGTTATTATTAGTCATTCAAAATCATTGTCAATGTGTCACAGATGTGAAACAGAATGTAAGCGGTGAGATGGCAAGCTGTTTGCTAATTCAAAGTCAGAATTTATTCCGTCATTAAATGTCAGTTTTGATTGCTTCTAGTGAATATCAAAAGTCATGACAATCCCCACAGAATGCCCATTGAAGCGCCATGCTAGCTGTGAGGATAGCCTCAGAACCCATGCTCACCCCATACCTATGGGCACCAATACCCACTCCAGCGAGGCCGGCACGACTTTAGGGCAGATGTTGCTTCGATCTAAAGGAGGGCACTTTTGGGGTATTACATTCCATCATTTTACCTCCATACCCAATGCTTCACGTTTTGGGTCTAAATAAGGTTTTGTATAGGCCCATCCAAAGGCCTGTAAACTTTCAATTGATAACTATTCCATGTTCATCGGACAGTAGTTATCAACGGTATGCATGAGTGCAGGTGCGTAAATCAAATGAGTAAAAATCACTTCGTTTTCAATTCTAGCCTAAGCATACAAACCTATTAATAGCAAGCTAAATTCTGTAAATTTGCTGCACCACATATCCATGTATGTGAGACCCTTTTACAGAAATTCAAATAAAAATTCCGATTCTATTCAATTGGATCTTATGCATAGTGACACCTCCTTTTCCTTGAAAATGACATGCAATAATTCAGTGGATAATGCAAGAGACCTTCTTCTGCATTGCTTTTCCAGTAAACTGTATATGCCTATATATCATGCGTCTTTGCAATTTCAACTATAAAATTTGTTCTAAAACAGTTGCAACTCTTAAACAATTACAGAGGTATTGAATGAATAGTAGTGGATCAGGAAAAACAGCATAGATTAAAAATTTGCAACTCATAGATAGTACTTGCGTTCATAAATGCATAGAAAAATCTGGAAAACAATTCAAATCTCAACACATCATGCTATGAGGCGGCTCCCATAGAACACATACTGAGGCACCTCTAATCATCAGTACAGGAAAATGCTATTCGGCTAGACGAAAACCGATAACACAGCAGAATACATTTTTACGATAAAACTTTGGAAAATTTTGACTTGCTCAGGGCAAGAAGAATTCTAGGGTTCTAGGGTGTTCTAAGTAAGCCATATGTCAATGAATATTATGGTTGAAAAAGATCATGGAACTTCTCAAACATGTTCAATACAAAACATGCGACAAAACTCTGCACTGTTATCACACTTTGGATCTTGGTAGGCTACATGGCAAAATTTGAAATATTTGGAAAATTATATAATTCGCTTTCAAAAATTTACGCACAAGAGTAGCCTAGGCATGTCGATATTTTTAATGATGGATTTAGTTAAGCAAAAGTTTGGAATATTATGTCTTGTCAAACACATTCCGATAACACTCATAAATGCTAATTTACACCATCACGTCAACGCATCACTTAACGATTGTAAAAAGCAGGCTGTTCAACAAAAAAGACGAGATTATTTGCTCGCTACATCAGATGATTCTACGATTTTATTTGTTGACAATTCTGTTATCAGTTCACATTAAAATTATCGTATCTATCTTTATAATTTTCTAATGCACGCAATATTTATGTACACCATAATAACTATAGCTCCTGGAAGGTAATTTGTGACCACAACACGGTTCAACGAAAGGTTGATTAAAAAATATTGATATACTTTAACTTCATGAAGAGGGCACACGTGCAGCACCTGCAGCACCCTTGTTGGCATCTCTGCCCACTCCATATCTATGCGCACCCATACCCATGGTTATGCCCACAGAATCCCCATATCCACGGCAACCCTGATAACACCGGCATAGCAGCTAATTGTCAATGTTGTGACTACATGTAGGTGTGGTGGTGCACCATCTGTTAGCACGTCTCTTTCTGAAATTTGGAAAACTTTGCAATTACCTTCTTGGTTCATTTTGTCTTTCCACATTGGTGGTCTGCGACTTTGCAGCATTAGTTTTCGTTTTTCAAAAAAGGTTCATGTACTTACGCCATCTTGGATGCTACTGGCTCTGATATAAAGCGATCAGTTCCGCTCCAATAGCTTCTCACAAGGTAACCGTGTCTACCACTTGCAGTTGCAACACTAGAAGTGATTTGAGACAATGATGTCGTGGTTGATCTTGGCACTGTTGTTGTTGCTACTGAGTTCGTGTTGTGCTTGCTGCTGTTGCTACTGGGCCATTTGTATATCCACACTGCTCTTAATGGCATCTATTTTTGTGTTCAAGTTTTGGAATGATGTTTCAACTTCTGATTTTGTATGAATGCTCCGCTGTTGCTTATCGTAATTGGATGGTCATATTCATTTTCTTCGTCAGTTAAGGTTATCTTTCAGTCTCTTCTTTTTGCTTCTATGTTTCACTTGCTCATTCTTCAGTTATTAAATTTGCTCCTCTTGTCGTCTTAGATTCCAGTCACGCTCATTTATTGTGTTCGATATTTCGGCTTTTATTTGGTCACTAATCCTCACCGCTTCAAATTCTCCACATGTTTTGTCGTTGTTTTTCTTCAGTTTCATGTCTTAATTGTCTCATTAATTACCCGCTTTGGTTTGTTGTGTCTTCTTTCATTCAATGTCAGTTGTCTACACTGTTGTAGCTCGTTGGGATGTATACTCGCAATACTTGTGCAAAAACCTCACATGTTTCTTTTGTTCAAGTTATATTTGAAATACTTGTCAAGTTCATACGTTGCTTGCTGCATATCCTGTTGAAAATCTCGCTTACATGTCTGCATACATGCACCATGATTCATTCTGTCTTTCGCTACGACTTCATTGTTGCGACAGGCACAGGAGAAAAACTGTGGCCCTTGCTATTTTCTCTGCCATTTGATCTGCTTTCTTTAAGTTTTTGCACATTCAGATGGCGATTTGTTTCATGATGTGCGATGTGTCGTTTCTTCTATCAATAACAATGGTTTGCCATGAGATTTGTGGAACCTTTTTTTCAATATTTGACAACACGTTTGCTTTCAGTCTTGAGATGATAATCAAGAGGTGTAACGGAGAGAGCACACGTGTGCATATTTACTGCATATAATGTAAGTGGTCGTTTTTAGAATATTCCGAAGGAGTAGAGCAAAGTTATTTAAAGATGAACGACTAAGATCAACTAGCATTTAGTGATGATTCTGAATATTCAAATACATATTTGCCTGAAAAATGTACTTACATACACGCCTACACTGTGGTGCACCCCGCACAGCACGATCAGAAGTGCATGAAATATAGGTCCTAATCAAGAAGTTGAGAAAATAGTTTGGCGACGATTACTTCTGGTTTGCTCACTTGACATTACCCAACGTGATCAAATCCATTAAATGAAGGAATGCCTTAAATCTGAAATTATTTGCATCACTGACTCTTGGATAGATAGCGACAATACGAATGAATCCATTGCCGTCAATGGCTATTACACATTCAGTAAATATAATCCAGATAGAGGATAAAAGATAGTGAAGATAATGAATAACAGAAAAAGATGTTCTGACATTGAAATATTTTACAGAGAATGAAGCAAGATAATAGCAAATAAGTTACTGAAAAGAAGATGGAAAAAAATTTAAGTGTAGTTCTTTAGAGCTGAGTGATCTACCAGAAACAGGCACGATAGTGAGATTTCTAAGGAAAGAGAGGCACGATAGTAAGTCCCATGGTTTCTTAAAGATCTTGTTAAGGACATGAAAGAGATTTGCTTATTGATTTTCGAAAGAACTGCCCATTGCTTTTGCTTCTGCACTTCCTTCTTCGTATATTGGCTATTATATTAAATCCTCGTATTGTGGTGGTGGACATAATTGTAGTATATTATTCGGTGGCACAATATGTTTCTTTAGTAGTTTGGCTAATATACTGGCAATTACTAAAACAAAGACAGCATGCATTGATGTAAAGAATGAAATCTTTATTTCTTCTTTTGTGGTTTTTTTTCGTCTTCTTTAAAATGTTCAGCTTTCTTGCTTAAAAGTTTATATACCACCCACCTTGCAGTATCAAATTTATTATCAAATTAGATTGATTCATTTTACTATCAAATGTGATTTGAAAAGTTTAAGAGTGGAGGAGACTGAGAGAACATCTCGCGAGTGTAAGAACTTACTTTTTGAGGTAGCGTAATTATTTGCTCATTGTTTTAATTTTATGTGAATTCTAAATGTGTCAATTATTTTGTAATAAGTTTGATTGATCTTCCTCAATTTGCTGACGAACACATTTGAATCAAAAATTCTGCAATCGTGATAATATTTACTCCGGCACTATATGAATTAATCTCCCAATGCAAGCACAAAAATGAGTCTCCCCAATGAATGCCAATACAGAGTAACTCCTACTTGTCCTTGTGGGATTCCTTTTCTTTCGGAGAAGTTAGTTCAGATTCACACCTCCTTTTCACTCTCACCGAATAGCCCTGCACAAACAACAAAAAGGAAACTTGAAGCCTTGATCTTTTCTGAATTTTTCAGCATTGGGCATGTCCGATGGTGTCAAAAGCGCGTGAAAAAGCGCGTTATTAATGCAGCCTTAAATATTCTTTATCCATTAATTATTTTGCTCCAGCGATCATATAAATTATATCTATGAGTTAATGACAAATGTCAATGTCCCGGACGGAAACCCATTTGTGTTGCCTTGTGACATTAATTTACATTTTTCAGAGTTCAGACAGAGTTATTCTTTCAAGGATCTTAGATGAGATGAGAAAAAAGTAAATGAACCTCATTTTTTTATTGGTGAGACTGGTTGTCGTATGGGAACGAACCGCAATACCTTTTTTCCAATCGTCTGGGAGCGATTTAGTTCTCATCAGTGCGAGATCTTATTGGTAGTGGTGTGCATAGGGTAAGATCAGGGTGATTCAAAAGTGGCTGCAAAAAGTAAGTGTCGATATCTCAGTATACTAAGTATCAACGATATTGACTCGCTTTCTTTTGATTTAAGAGTCAATCGCATTATCATCATAACGATTGCTTTTCTACGAAGATTTTCAATTGTAGCAGACAACCTTCTATGCGCATTATGAAACTTGCCGAATTGTGCCATTATCTTGATCACAATCAGTTAATAAAGCTGTGTTTCTCCCCTTCTGACATTGTCCAAAGCTATGACAGATTCATGTTACAATGTTTAAGATGAAGAAGCGTTTAGCAAATCATGTTTGGCACTTATGCTGATTCGGATGCTCGTAGATATTTAAGATTTGAATGACTTTACAAATAACCACTGCTTTCAAGAAAAATCGTCCCGCAATATGGATTTCGAAAATCGTACATAGTTTTACTATCTTCTCAAAAACGAACACGTGATCTCAGCTATTTGAGCCTATAATCATCTCTGGAATCTCAATAACACCAAATTATCTCATAACATCGTCAGTGATTTGATGATATCGTTATTAGATTGAACTGACTCGCCAATCTAAGACAGGAATTCTCAGTTATTGTGAAATCCTAATCCCTGAGGGAGTTTGATGACACCTATCTCCACCGACTAGGCTATATTAATTGGATTAGTTTTCAATGGACATAACTACATCATTTTGGAATCAGAGAAGCCTCATCCAGATTTGAAAAGTCTCCACGTAAAGCAGGTCTGGATTGGTTTCTTTAAGAAGTTGAGGCTGACTGCTTTTGACGCGTTGATAGTTTCAAAACGACGGTTGGCAGCATTATGCTGCGGAGACAAGTTATTCCTAAAATTCAGTATTCGGGAAAGTTTATGGAAATCATTCTCCAGCAACATGATGAACAGCCACATTTTCCCACAAAATTGACCACTTTAACAAATGATTTTGCTGATCGTGGCGTTATTGATCATGGTTTAGAAATAAAATGTCTTCCTTGAACACCGGATCTGTCTCCTTTAGGACTTCTACATTTGAGGTACGATTGAGAAGAAATCTCATCTCATGTTGCCGAATTCCTTGGCGGATGAAGAGCAACGAGCTGAACACAGACTTGTCTCCGATCATCATCAAAAAATGGCGAATGCCGTCTTAGATGTTCTTTATCGATAAGAATTCGTAGTAAAAGTAAATGGTGATACTTTTGAATGCCAAATGATGTGCCTCTAAATTTATTGCCTATTATAACTTATTAATTATTTTCTTAAGCGTTATCATCTCACAAGCGACTTGCCACTGGAATCAGAACATCTCAATCAAAGAAAATAACCATGATTAACTTTAAAAGATGTTAAGAGGTGCACAGTGCTATTCAGATTCAATAAATGACGCCTTGTGAATCATAAAATCATGCACTGAAAATTGAATTAAAAAAATGACATCCATACAAAAGGCATAAGGTCTCAAGTTTTCCGTGAAGACTTGCAGGGACCTGCATTTTATGCATTTTTTACCTGATCATCAGCATGCGCTTCGTTAAGATGCTTATTTGCAAATATTCATTCCTTCTGATATCCAACTTGTCTCATAGTACTGATGAAGTGACTTCATGTCGGTAGCACATAAATTTGCAAATATATAGCTTAGCTTTTTGAAAACTGCTCAAATAATTGTTTGGACCACAGGAATGTTATCTCCGTAAAAACTGAATTTTTTCATATAAATTTTTTTATTGTATACAGACCAGGGTTGCCAACAGGTCACTATTTTGTGACCAAGCATGCATACACGATCAATGAAATGAAGACAGAAAAAATAAGACATAAAATTGAAAGTGAAAAATGATGGGAGCTAAAGAAAAGATGGCTTATAGTAGAGGCTTTTGGCTTTTCAGTAATGAAAGTGGGAGCATTATAAATTGTTCAACTTCTGAATTTTAGCAAAAGAATAATTTAAAGGTAGAGAGTGAGACACAAAGTGAGATTTAGCTCAATTTATATTCTCGTAGTGATCTGACTTTATGATCTTAATGAGCTACAAACTCTGAAATCATTCATGAATTCCAAAAGCGAGAATACTTACGTTAATACTTAGACCAATTTTTAATGTATCGTGAACAGACTGTCGGATTCCATCATTCATGAAGTATAGCTCATCATTGACTGATCAGTTTCATCATGATAGAAATACTCGAAGGATAGATTGGCCATCAAGATCACCGGATCTTAATCCTATTGACATGTGTGATGGATTCTGTCTAAGAGGAAAGTATCCAAATGAGGTGGTATTAACTGTTTGAAGGACTTGCATTCCAGCATGTTCGAGGATTAAATTAGATGACCATTCGACAGAGCACTTAATTGACAACTTGATAATAATGCATGTAAATATTTGACTCGAAGAATCAGAACTGTGATCAATTTGTCAGTAAGTCTCCCTTGTTACAAACATTGAGCTAATATTGAAAATATCACTGATGATTATCAGTAGGTTAATTACTTTTCTTGACTGAAACAATAGAAACATTTACTACAGTAGGCCTATGGCAAGAGGCTTCGATATATACCGGTATATATCTGATTACATTTAAAGGTGACACACAGTTTTGGGATTAGTGTATATTAGCTAGTGTCAAACTCTACATAACAGAGAAAGTTGATTTTGTAATTTGATTTGAACAAGTTGATTGGTATGGAAAACCAAACCATAGACGATATACCGTGCTTATGAAACCGAGTTCTGAAATAAGGGTTACCATGACAATCAATTTGTGGGATGGGAATCTTAATACTTTTCTGTGGGAATAGAATGCTCAGATTAATAATCAAATTAATCGCGCGATAACAAAAAGTCACGCGACTTTTTTTTCAAGTTCAATTTATTGCTAAGGTGCGCTTACACATGACACTTTATTGATGCCACCTAACTTGCACGTGTAAACCCTTCTGGCACTGTCGTCTGACACTAAATTGCTGACATCCTTAATAGTTGCTGCAACCAAGTGTCTTTCACTGACACTCACACGACCGTGATCGGAACACAGAGACCTGACTTCTTGGAGGTTGGATTTGTTCTTGCTTTTCTCATTATCACCAGCCATTGAATTACTAATGATGTGCTAATAGCCATCATTCACTCACATGCATATTTCTTATATTGGTATTGCTTCATACTGTGTTTACAGTTTGCATCAATTTGAGCTTCATTTTACTAAGACAAAATTGGTTTTCCTGACTCTCATTGTGCAAGAAACTCCGCCTGCTTGTGGGAGCAGTTTTATTTGATCTGGAATTCCTCACTACAAGACATGACTTACTGTTTTGTTTTTACTATCTGTTTATTTTTGCGTTTGGAATTTAATCATCGACTTTGCAGTCGTGCATCGGTGCTAGGCTACTTGGCAACTGTGCAATAGACAAAGACATTAGCAGGTGGCACTCATCTTTCTCGAAAAAAATGAATCACTGATTAATTGGTTGTTATGTTGACATCGACAACTGTATGCGACATCCAGTAGAACATTAAGTAGAACGATGATCGCTGGCTCAACAATGATTGACAGTGACAATGAAATGCCCAAGCGAAAGGTGAATGGACAAGAACGTCAACCGATGACTTGATCGGTGAATGCGAACAGCATCCCTGTTTATGGAACGTGTACAAATACGAAAATTGAAGTAGAAAAAAAGCGCATGGATGAAGATTGCCGCGAAATTCAAAACAAACAACAAGGAGATAGTGAAAGATACACAACCTCATGACTTAGTTCCATAACGAAATTAAAAAAGTCGGGGAGTGGTGCTGGCGATAGATTCGTCTCGAGATTTATGAGACGAGGCATTTTATGAGACAATGAAGTTTATTCAAAGCTCAAATGCAGGTCGCGAGTCAACAGACACATTAAGTTTCAGTAGCGATAGGCTACATCATTTATCGTATTGAACTTGCATCATTAAGTATACTTCCTTGATTTGGATAAAATTTAATGAAATTGATGTAAACGTTTTAGGTTGGCTTGTGGAATTGTATTTTTTATATAACATACTGTGGGTATTGCGGAAACCTGGCGGAAACATATTATTGCCAGTGGTGGGCAATGTACATTGGATGATGAACCGTGTAGGCCATCTCCACGCGGATTCGCGGGACCAACTGCTTGTAAGCCTAGGCTACATACAGGCCGATACGAGGGCTGTTCAAAACGTTTTGCGACACGAATTTAAAGAGAGTGACAGAGTGATTCTAATCAGTCTGATGTGACTTAATGGATGTCTGTGACTATCTAATGAGTTTGATTCATTTTCTTCAACTTCTAGTAGTTGCAATAACCTGTCCAAATGTAGTTCAACCTGTCAAGTGAGTTGAACTCGATTTCGGCAGTTTAACTGTTTTGACAATGTTCTACTTCAGACACAAATAATCATGGAACTGAAGAGAGAACACTTTCGGGCCATGATTCTCTATGATTTCTGGAGTGGACTTCAACAGCAAGAGAGCGTGGATGGGCTTGTTGCGGCGTTTGGAGACGAAGCTCCATCAAGAGCGACTGTCTTTCGGTGATTCGGCGAATTCAAACGCGGCCGAGCGTCTCTCGAAGACTGCTCGAAGTGGACGTACATCAGATGGAACCGCTGAGGAACAAGTAGAGTTGGTGCGCTCTTATGTCATAGACGATGCTCGTGTTACCGTGACTCATTTGGTTCATGGGACAAATTTATCGACTGGCAGCATTCATTCGATTCTTCATGACCGGCTAGGCCTCTAGAAGATTTCTGCGAGATGGATCCCGCACCTTCTGACCCAAGAGCAGAAGGAAGCTCGGATGCAATGGTGTCGTCAGATGCTGCGTCGTTTCATCGGGGGAAAGTCGAATGAGACCAAGGAAATTGTCAGGGGATGAAACATGGTTATTCCCTTGATCCTGAAACCAAGCAGCAGTCTGCTCAATGGACCCCTGTTGGTGGTGCTCCTCCACAGAAGTGCCGAAGAGGGCGAAGCGTGGCAAAGCAGATGGTGGCTACATTTGTGGCTATGAGTGGTCACCTTTTGACGATTCCTTTTGATATTCAGCGTAGAGTAACCGCCAATTGGCACGTTTCGGAATGCCTTCCTAGAGTCCTTGATGTGTCGAAAATCACGACAACGCCGACGTCTTCTTCTTCATCAGGACAACGCTCCAGCTCACCGGCACAGGTCACGAAACAGTTCTTTGAAGAAAATGGAATCGAAGAAGTAGAGCATCTATCCTATTCACTTGACCTCGCGCCGATCGTCGATCTCGACTTCTTCGTGTTCCTGACAATGAAGAAGCTGCAAGGAAAACATTTTGGGAGTGCTGAAGCCGCTGTGAAAGCATTCATTCAGGGCATCGCCAGTATACCTTCTTCGGATTGGTGTGGATGCTTCAAAAGCTGGTTCACGCGTATGCAGCTTTGTATAGACTCTTCCGGAGACTATTTTGAGAAATTGTAATGCTTAATTCGTTTGTAAATAAAATATTCTTATCACATCACAAAACTTTTTGAACAGCCCTCGTAGATTCGACTTGCATTTTTCACATCTTTTCTAGATCTAAAAGCTTTTACACACATGTATGCCTAGATGTGAAATGTGTTGTAAGAGTATTACATTCTTACACTATTATTTACTTATTACACTCTTACACTAAATTTAATGAAGTGAAGTGAAGTGAACACAATTCATGAGTCACGGTTGCTACATGTAGTCTTATGTTAGAACTTTTCACGATTAAGTTTAAGTGTTTTATAAAAAATCCTAAAATAACATATCTAAGAACAATTTTAATCCGATGACAACGGTATCCCATGAAGTGGGGGCGCATTGCATTGCCCTCCTTTCTAATCCCTTCTTAACCCTTTCTCGATCCGATTCGTCCTAAAGGATTCTCAAAACTTTGCTAGCTGGCACGGATCCTGATCTCGCAATTCGAGCATAATCGTATTGCAAAATCCAAGCTGTTCTCTCCAAATAATCCACTCACGGACGACCTGCATTCGCTGTTTATGCTTTATGTTTCTTTGCTTGTTAAAATGTATGCTGTAACTACTGCAGGTATCCACTTTTCGATCATATCATGAAGAAATAAGTGTCCACTAAAAGTGTCAAGTATAAGGCTGCGTTTACACGTGCAACTTGATTGCTGACACTTTTCGATCCATGATGAGTCAGAAAATATTGAACTAACAATTGAAATAAACGGATGCCTTCAATGATTGTGCTTCGTGCGTCACCGGACAACAGCAATCTAGCGAATGGTGAGAGAAATGCATTGATTCATCAGCCTGTCATCCCCTCTAAGTGTCAGTAAAACGTGGCGGATAAAGTTCAACAGAGGATGATAAGTTGATGAAACAATGCATTTCTCTTTATCACCATTCGCTAGATTGCTATTGTTCGGTGACGCACGAAGCACAATCATTGAAGGCATCCGTTTCCTTCAATTGTTTGTCCATTCTTTTCTGACTCATCATGGATCGAAAAAGTGTCAGTAGCAATTTTTCATCGAGTGGCAGCAACTTTTTAATGTCAAGTGTAAACAATATAATTGCAGGTGGCAGCAATAAAGTTTCACGTGTAAATGTGCCTGTCTTGCGGATCATTCAGAAGTTAAAGTTGATGTCTAGATCCAATTTGCTACTCATAGCTGCATTATGTACAATACACCATTTCCATGTTAACTTCAGAACTCTGAATTTATATTTGCGACTTCATCATTTCTTTATGCGAATATGTCATTTTAATTTCAGATTTATTCAAAACAGTTTACTAATTGATCACTTATTTTTAATCACTTAAGAATTGGTCACTTTAATTTCAGCGTTCATCACATATATTTGATCTTTCAATTCTTATATTTAAGACAATAGAAAATATTTCAGAATATATCACTTATTTTCAAGAATTCAGCATTTATATATATCATCATTGAGAATCAGTCATTTATAATTCAGATATCATCATTTATATTTCAATTACCCAATTTGTATTTAAGAAAAGGTTACTTAATTTTTTGATTAGATCATTTATATTTCAGATAATAATTGAAGTTGTGACTCCATCATTTATATTTCAGAAATCAGCATTTCTATTTCAGAAAAAAATGCTGAATTCTTGAAAATAAGTGATTTATTCTGAAATATTTTCTATTGTCTTAAATATAAGAATTGAAAGATCAAATATATGTGATGAACGCTGAAATTAAAGTGACCAATTCTTAAGTGATTAAAAATAAGTGATCAATTAATAAACTGTTTTGAATAAATCTGAAATTAAAATGACATATTCGCATAAAGAAATGATGAAGTCGCAAATATAAATTCAGAGTTCTGAACTTAACATGGAAATGGTGTAGTAGACATCATTTAAATTTATTATTAGATGTTAACATCAGTAATTAAACCTTGAATTTTGCAGCACTTAAGTTTTCCTTGTGAAGTATTGTAGGCCTATAGAAGCATAATCATTGCACAGATCATGATGGCACCTATGCCACAAACATATATGAAAGTTTGAAGCTTCATATTTTTAGATTCTAGGCAGCAACAATGCTTCCTTTGCTCATCAAACATTATCTTGAAAGTCTCGCATTTAAGATGATGTGATGGATGCTAGGATTCACATGCATAAAGCCGAAATACATTCTTATTCTGGTGTACCTACAATACTACTTATACTCTTACTCTGGTGTAAGTCACAATTTAAACCATGAACACATTAGATCCGATGCTGAAGTGTTCCTTGAAACTTTTGAATTTCATCGATTGCATTTCTAGGGGGAACCGAATAAGACGGATGCACTACAAACCAGGGATGCGGAGTCCTGTCATTTTGATAGGACTCCGACTCCGGGTGGCAAGCATATATAGCCTAGTTTTTTGAAAAAAACTGGTAGGTCCATCAAATGTCGCTTTAAGTTGGATGCATGCGACTCGGCTCCTTCCATCTTGCTGATGTGTGCACACGGTTTTTCTCCAGTCTCTGCCAGACAGGAAAATAGCCCCTTCTTCAAAAATATGACTACACTTTCGATTTCAATATGCGCTTTGGAGGAGCCATCACACACGATTAACTTGAGGGTAAGAGGTAATGTTCTCAAACAAACGAATATTTCATTTTTGCCTGTGATGTGACCTTTGGTGCATAGGTGTGATCGAGACTAGGAAGGCTTGTCTTCTCTACTAAATCACTGAGTGAAAAGACAATCCTTTTTCACTATCACGGTTCATTCCCCTAACTATTACAAGCTTTGCATGTACTGCTGTCTCTGTACTTTCGTATGACGGAGAAAGTTGACAGTGACAGCTATGCACGAGAATAGATAATTTGTTTGTATTTTACTTAGGGTCTAGTTATAGGCCGGAGTCCGGAGTCCTATCATTTGACAGGATTCCGACTCCAGCAAAAATGATAGGACTCCGGGACTCCGACTCCGCACCCCTGCTACAAACTAACAATGAGCGCTAGCAAGACTAAAACATCATTGGATCACAAAATTCTTTCAATTTTTCGTTTTTTTTACAGAAAATTGTTTACATGCACTTCCAAAGCCAAACCTAATGATTCCAATTGATTCGAGATTAATTATTGATTTCAATTGATTATTCATGATTGATCCAAGCTTGATTACTTTTTGTGGAAAGTATTTTGTAACAATGAAGCTTTTATTTGACATGAAGGTACACAATCCTGAATCAAAGACAGGCACAATACGCAAAAGAAATTAATCGTAACCGCGCTGTCCAATATAATGACTAAAACGCTGCCGTGGACTGCGTCAAGAGAAAAGCCTTGTCAGTCTCTCTTTGATCTCCTCTGGCTTCCAAGACGATCGAAGATAATATACCTTGATTTCTATGTTTCTAGATATTAATGGAATTTAGGAAAATAATAACAGAAATTTTGCACTGCTGAGATGTTTTGTGTCATCAAATCTCAATCCCTTTTCCGTGTATTATGCTTAGCACAGCATGTAGGCTTATATACAATTATGATAATTACATATTTGTTGTGCGCATTATTGTAATACATGAAGTAGAAAGTGAATTTCATCTTATCAACAATTGTGGAAGGATAGCTTGTATTTTATACAGACCTTGAGAGGGTTGAGAGGATCATTCTCCGTCATGCACAGCTGTAGTTATACATTCGGAATGAATTTAGTAAAAATGCAACAAATCGAGTTTCATGTAAGGATTAAATTTTCCTTGGACAGCTTTCCACTTGCACTTTTTAGAGTGCAACTCATGATCTTGAAATTCGCAAATGCTTCGGGGGCACAAGAAATTCGCTTGCAACTTTTGACTGAAGCGGTAAAAGAGGCACATAAAGTTTCATTTCAAAATTGAATGCTGACAGCAAATGCCTCTCTAAGTAGATTAACTTCATTTGCTCTCGATGCTATTGAAGCGATTTGGAATGGTTGTTTGACTCTTCACAATTCTGCTGCTTTAGTCGCTAATTAGCATGCTGATGTGTCTGATCCCGTTGTTGAACTTCTCTTCAGATGCTTGGTATTCGATGGTTTATCTTAAAGTTGCTCCAAAAAGTAATAAATGGTTACCTGACATGGTTACAATCATGATCAGGGGCATACCGAAGGGGAGTCAGGCGGGCATCCCCCTCCCGAAAATTTTTAAGATATATTTAGAAACAAGCTAAAATAACCGCTTGACTCGAGTATTAAGGGTCAGAATTTAGCAAATGTAATGGATTCTTGAGGTAATGCATGCATGCTTCTGCATACTTGTTAATTTCTCGTCCAATTGTGGGGCTATTAGTTACCAATGCACAATTAGCAAATGAACACAGTTTGTATCAAAATGAAAATGTTTTGGTCATAATTCATAACACATCAATAACTAAAAATTGAAGTATTTGTCGACAGTCACCAATGAGGTGATAAGACGAAGTCCAAACGCCTACTACTTTCTGCAAACTTGGCAATAACAAGAGATGGATCAATTGAGAACTGGTCTGCATATGTGATATAAGATATATAACAATAATATATAAAATGATATATATATATATATATATATATATATATATATATATATGATAAATCAAAACGAATTGATTTGTGATGCACTACATGTTTCAGCATGTGCACATGCCATCTTCAGGTGAACAAAAGACTGTTTGACATTTAATCACTTAAATACAAAATCGAGACATATCGGATGATGATCACTTTTCATACAATTCAACATTTATGGCGTCACGTTGTCTGGTCTCTTGCGTCAAGTCAAACAATAAAAATAGTGAAATACAATAAAACAATAAAACTATTTACAGATTCAGGCATAGAGATATGGAGCTTCCCCGTTCATTAATCAGGTGGTCAATATTTGATTTCTTCAACAGGATAGATTCTAGAATTCTTGGATAGTACGTGCTAGAGACAATTTTGAAATTTTCTTTCTGAGGAGGATGAATGTGCATACTGATTTCAGTGGGCGTTGGATAGCCCTTCAGATGCTCATTCATTCTCGTCACCAGATGCCAAACTGAACTACCGATGTAGCACTTGTCACAATCGGAAAGCGGGCCTTGCGTGAGCTTTTAAAATTGGCATGCACCAACATTTTATTTTCTTTCGACAACGAACTCTATCTACAAGTGGATGGGATGTCCATGGGCTCATGTCTCGCCCCAACGATGGCTTCTTTCGCCATGGATATGCTTGAAAAACAACTGAACAAGTTTTCTGGTTCAGCCCCTGTCTTTTATAAAAGATATGTGGATGATATCTTCTGCATTTTCGAAGCCGACGCTGATATTCATGCTTTTCATTCTTTTTTAAATGATCTGCATTCTGACATTGATTTTACTTTCGAAGAAGAGGTCAATCATAATCTTGAATTTCTTGACACCATTGTCACCAGAGCTGATGATGATGGTTTCCATATGCCTGAATCTGTAAATAGCTGTAAATAGTTTTATTGTTTTATTGTATTTCACTGCTTTTATTGTTTGACTTGATGCAAGAGACCAGACAACGTGACACCATAAATGTTGAATTGTATGAAAAGTGATCATCATCCGATATGTCTCGATTTTGTATTTAAGTGATTAAATGTCAAACAGTCTTTTGTTCACCTGAAGATGGCATGTGCACATGCTGAAACATGTAGTGCATCACAAATCAATTCGTTTTGATTTATCAAATTTACGGGCATTGTTCACCAAGATATATATATATATATATATATATATATATATATATAGTTATAATATCAATATATATTATTGTAATGTCAGCTTATATATTATAATATATAACATTTGCATATAAGATGACTGATACATATAAGACCATGACACCATAGCAGAAGTATGAGAAATCAGGTAAAATAGAAAAACATAGTTAAAAGTAGCTAAAATATCAAATAATAGCACAGATACTATTGATATGATTTTTAAATGGCCAAAATGCTGTTGTTTTGCAAAAAAAAAATTGATAAAAGTCAATTAATCACGCGATAAGTCACACAAATTCAAACTGTTGCACTTTCCTGGTTGACAAACAAGCTAGAAATGTCATCCGTTGAGATTCCAGAATTAATAAGACATTTTCATAAAACGAGATATATTGATTTGGCACACTTGAAATACAGTGTGCATGCGATCCTAATACTGCTTGAGACAACACCAAAGTTTCATCGAAAATTCAAGTGATTATCATTTCTCCTTATCAGAAATTTTCGAATTGTCATTGTCAGAGGAGTTTTCCGAGAGTTCTTCTTCCTTAGGATCAGAGCATTCTATGAACACAGTGGCTATTATGAGGGCAAGTATTTTAATTGCCGTTAAGCCACCTTGAGTTAAGAAGAACCATTTATATCTAAAACGCTGAGCTATAACAGCTGAGAGCGCAGGAGAAATCATCATTCCGAAGCCCATACTGCCGAGGGAGAAGGGATATGCCATATGACCAGGTAATGTGGTAATTTCTTGACCTGCGGGGAACAGAAATGTGATAGATGGACCAATAGCGAAGCCACTGATGAATGATAAGATATAAGCGGCACTTCTAGACCACACTAAGAATTCCATGAGACACAGTGCTAGGCATAATATTGCTGAGGAGCCAACGAGAAAATACCGAAGACGATCTTTAAAGAAATTTTGAGTCAGACCCATTGTAACGGCGCCAATGACATAAGTGCTTGCTTCTCCGAAAGTGAATAATTGTGTCAGAGCCGCACTTGAGACCAGTGAGTCACCCATTCGTCGCACATAATCGGTCAAGTTCATCAACAGGCCATAGGTGACTGCACTCGTTATTACTCGATCTATGATCCAACACACAAGAAGCGGCATTCTTCTACAAGTCAACAACTTAGACCCTTGTGTGGAGCAAGTTTCTTTCACATAATCTTCGATTCCTTCTTTTTTACGGAACACAAATACTCCAATCAACATAATAGCAAAGTATAGTACTCCCAAAACGACGAAGGACATTCGCCAACCGATTTTTTGAATGAGTAGTGCGTAGAACTCAACGAATATTATTGAGCCAAGGGATCCACCGGAGACGAGTGTGGTTGCCAAGATTCTGTATTTATGATTATCGTCGAAGTATTCGTTCACAATCAACCCAACTACACTTAAAACGAGTGATGATCCAATTCCATGCAAGAGTGTGTGCGTAATAAATAACCAATGAGGGTTTGGAACAAAAGCAGACGAAATGCAGGATACAAGGATGAAGAGAGAGCCTGCTAATTGAAATTCTCGGAAGCGTCTTCCAGAGCGCAAAATCAACGCCGTTGATAGACTGACGGTCATGTACCCCACAGCAGAGTAGGAGTCACCTATCCAGTTGAGCTCTGGGAGACTCACTGTACCATTAAATTCCACTTTCAATTCGGACACAAATGATCCGAAGGCTCTTCGTTTTCCTCCCAAGAGTATGACGTCACAAGCTCCGAATATCAAGATGATCCATGGAAAAGCTTTAGCAAACCTTGAAGGCCGTGACGGAGACAGGAGAAATTCCGATTCTGTGAAAAATGAAAGGAAGCGCAGAATTAAGCATTATCTGCTCTAATTTTTCGGTCACTTAGGCAACACACAAACATAAAAATATGTTGACAATGCATACAGAATATTTGAATATTGAATTGCATCATCAGTTAAAATATGGGAACAGACATGAATTGCTGCCATTTCATTCAAAATCAGCAATCATCAGCAGACCTAGTTCACATCTCTCATCACAACTCCCTATTTAAACATGCAGTCACAACTGGAATAAATTTGAGATGCATCATTAGGATATAAAGTAAATTTCTGCAGAAGATACCTTCAGAAATTAGCTCAATATGTTAATTGCGCATTTCAGTTGTTGACGATGCTTTGTACTTTACATTTGGATATCGCACTATATGGGAGAGCCGTAAGCAGAATGTGCTTTTGCATCAATTATAGTGAAAATGTAGTTTTTCATATGGTATACCTGCAGCATGAAAAATGATATGTCAGAGTGCCGACGTTTCGGACGCCCGCCGTTTGCAAGGCAGAAAAATTGGGCTAAAAATATGGACATTTGCACATGAGCAGAATACGCTTTCGGTATCATGAATGAATATTCAGAATAGACAATTCGATTTGGAATCATTCATTAGGAAATTGAACCAATGTTACCCTTCATCCGAATTATGCGAAGACTCAATCAGTTTATAGTATTATAACGTCTTTATTTCTATATTTTTCTACTATTTCCATATTAATTAGCGAGCTAGCTATTCGCAGGAATCTGATGCAAAATTTCAATGTAGGATAACCATAGAAATCCGACACTCTTTAATGACGAAGGACTAGAACGTCCATGGACATTGAAAATAATAGAACGTCGTGGACTTGTGTTTTCATGAAATCGGTACCTAAACGATGGCAAAGCTGAACAGTGGCAGAGCTTATCATGAAAAACGGAACACTTCAATTTCACTGAAATTCAATCGATTCCCGTGCCTTCCAGCTGTGATAGACTTGCATCCGTTATCATACTTGCTGAGCAGTCATCAAAGTATGAAAATAGCACAATTTACAAATCGAAATTTTTCAAAAAGATAACATGCAAGTGTGATAGTGAATCTGGCACGGGGAGAACGAGCATTTTCTTTTGACATACTGACAGTAAAAATCGGTGAAATATGAAAAAATAGTGATATCGTGAAGCTATCAGAAAATCATGACCATTTTGGTTGAAAATGTCTTATTCTCACTTTTTCATCAAATTATTAATGTTTGGTACCTTCAGAATCCTTGCGATGTGAGGAGAGCGGATATATGTGAATTTTATTCATATAAGTTCAATAGTTCTTATTCGAACTTCTTCAAACCACATGTAAGGTGAATGAAGGCTCAAAACAAGACAGTTGACGAAGGAATGTCTTTGTTCTCTCATAGCGGCTACCGATTGTTTGCCTTCATTGTTTAGTTTTGCGCAAATGAGAAAAACCTATGTCTAAACGCCATTCATTTTATTACCGGCGGGCTGAACTGAATCACCCTGTATTGAAGAAGATTGAAAAAGAACTATTGAACTGGTGTGAATAAAACTTACATATCCGCACTCCTCACATCGGGTTCAGAGGATGACAAGCATGAACAATTTTATGACAAAGTGAAAACATAACATTTTCATAGAAAAAGCCACAATGTAGAAAGTAAAGTTTATTCCGAGCTTTCGATCGCTATTCAAGCGTCATAATCATGGATGAAGATACAAATGGCAGGACACAATATTTATACGACAGCGGCAACTCAACAAAAGGGAGAGGTGATGGGATAATTGACAAAACAGACGGACAGAACAGTGAGGGGAATCAGGTGGGAAATCTAACACCTCTCGATACCAAGTGGGCTACATGAGGATTTAGGGAGATCATGCTCGGACAGGGAGATTTAGCTCGAAATAAATTTTACTTTCTACATTGTGGCCTTTTCTATTTTGACTTGATTCGAGTGGCATTACTCTCGCCTGCATCTATATAACATTTTCAACCAAAATGGTCATGATTTTCTGATAGCTTCACGATATCACTATATTTTCATATTTCACCGATTTTTACTGTCAGTATGTCAAAAGAAAGCTCAGAAAATGCTCGTTCTCCCCGTGCCAGATTCACTATCACACTTGCATGTCATCTTTTTGAAAAATTTCGATTTGTAAATTGAGCTATTTTCATACTTTGATGCCTGCTCGGCAAGTATAATAACGGATGCAAGTCTATCACAGCTGCTTTTAAAGCTGAGAATGCAAACTCTTGACTGAAGTATGGTACGTTGTTGTGCGACACGATTGGAAGGCACGGGAATCGATTGAATTTCAATGAAATTGAAGTGTTCCGTTTTTCATGATCAATCTGTAGAAAGTCATCGGCAGCTTATTAATGGCTTTTGTAAATATTCACGGTTATTATCATTTCTCATTACGCATAAAAGCATTTTGACAAAATAACTTACAATAAATTGCCCTGCGGCAAGAATCTACAACTGTCGCATGTTTCAGTGATTTGATTCTTCTAGGATCTAGTAATTTGGCGCCGAGACGCCGAGCAACTGAAATTTCCATCAACAGACAGACAGCTGTTGTCCATTCTATTAACTTAAACAAATCAAAAAAGGCGGATTACTATGGGGATAGCCTAGATATGAAAAGTGTTGCATGAGACACGTCAGATAGATCTGAAAATAATTGCATCATTTTCGCAAAATTATGTCTTTAACACCTCTTTGTGTATTTTTGCCAACAGAAAGAAGGAAAAAAGGAATTCACTGTTTTCCAATGAATACAAAATCACACTTTCTGTGATACTTTCTATCACAGACAGTATGATCATTCGTGCTTACTTTAGCATAGACTGACTACTCTAAACTAAAAAAGCCTTGATTTAATTTGATTTTTGATTTATTTAGAGCTAATATTTCTGATTTCTGATTATTCACACACTTTGCGAACTCGAATTGATAGAGTCACGTTGACGTAGCATACAGCGCAGAACATTTAGAATCCTTTTAGCCTACCCACTGCGCTCCTCAATAAATGAATCAATAGTTGGAACTGTTTGAATACAGAAGTGTTGAAAGCAGTATTGAAAGTTGCAACATTAATATCACTTCGTTTTTTCATGCTCAACAATGCATTCAAGCAAAAGGAATTCATTCAAAAAAGCACCTACCATTAAGAAAGCATGGAGGACAAGCCATTTTATTTCTTTGGCATTCTGCTTTCACTGGTTCATTCAATCATAAAAAGTTATGGCAAATGTCAGATAGATGACCATAAGAATCAAAATGAATGCATGTCACTGAAAACACCGATTTTGATGAAAGCAAATCAGCGTTTAGTCGCAGTTGCTATACCTGTTATCAATGAAAGGGCATTTTTTGAATAATAGGTGAGTGTGAAATCCTGGGCAGAATTATTATTTACTGTTTGGTCTATTAAATGAGAGTTAAAGCAAACATGCAGGAACTGTTGAACTCATTAACTAAATGAACGGGAACACCACCAATTTTGGTGCATAATAAAGCGGTGCAATAAAAGAGAGAGAGAGAGAGAGAGATTGGTGGACATCGAACGTGCTTCAACTCATCGATTCATTTTATCATTACACGATTTTACATTGTAGGCTATATAGAATAATATTGTACGTATTAAATGGACACGTGTATACCATCGGCAATTGCACCGGTATATCATTACATAGAGATTTGTGTTAAACTGCATGTGTAAATAGTAATATATCATATCGACTGACATTCTACAATGCTGTTTGAAGCAGCAGATTCTTTTGAGAAATGCGCCATATATGCAAACTAAAAAGAAACTGGTATCGAAATATTGCGACTAAGCGCTGTGGGACGCAATGTCGTCTTTATGAAAATTAGAGACAGAAATGAAGATTTCTTATAAATTGGTCAGAACAGAAAAATTATGGTTGATTCAGTTACTTTCTGTTGATTCAATTTTGGTTACTATACATACTGCATGCAAGCAGTAAATCTTCACATTGTCTCTCCATCTACGTAGTTTATAAGTTCATTTCTTTGTAATCGCTCATTGCAAAAATCAACGCTTCGTGGGCAAAATCTATCCTAAGATTTTTGCTAATTATTCAAATATCAATTCTAAAGAAATTCTTAT
Source organism: Prostheceraeus crozeri (assembly GCA_907163375.1). NCBI lineage: Eukaryota > Metazoa > Platyhelminthes > Polycladida > Euryleptidae > Prostheceraeus > Prostheceraeus crozeri. Next base: position 282,320 of record CAJQUW010014178.1, on the reverse strand, counting down.
TCTATTGTCTGTATGTAAAAGCAACTAATACAGTGGACAACAGTTCAACATGAGTTCGGGAGATATGTTGTCTCGCTTACCTCTGTTTTTTTCGCTGGTTGAAAGCTCCATTTGGTTCTGACCTACAAATGAAATAATCATTTAATAGATGAAATCAATTAATGCTCAAGGTAGATTGCAACATGTACCACATTTATAAATTTTCAAAGTTCTTTGCTGCAAAATACCCAGAGTTCTTGTACGAGGCAAAGACTTGTGGCAATGGCAAAATAGCCTACAAGATATAGACCAAAGTTTCTTGGCTACTGGCAATGAAAATAAAATTGATGACAACAAAATTATGTGGTAATCAATTTTGCTTTCATTATCAATTACCGGACAAACTGATGCAATGACTATTGAACATCATATTCTTTCAAGTTGAGATTAATGAAATAATACTATTTTTCAGTCTTTCTACGCATAAATATTAATAATTTATATATCAAACTATATTTAGCCGATCTGGCCTCATCAACTGAGACAAAGAAATCCTAAGTAAAAATTCTGAAAATCAAATGATGTCTGAAAGGCAATATTATTTCATTAATTTCAACTCGTAGGAAAATGATATCAAAGTCTTTCTTTAGCAGATCAATAGAAATTGCTAAAGATTATTGAATAAGATATACAATTGGCTGAAGCAGTTTCAAAGGAAGGCTTAACTCTTTTAATAAAAATTTTTAACAAATATAAACAATAGCTCGCATATCTGGAATGCGTCGTTGTCAGTGAGATATAAAATTGGAAGGCGCTGTGAAATCGGAGAGGTGCCAAATAAATGCGAATCACAATGTGATGGAAGTGGAGTGCCTTTGTATTCCATAACTTGAGGAATACGATGGTGTCCAAGCTTCCCTTTCTTTTCCGATATAGACTCATTTTCCGATATAAACTCCGTTCCATTCTCGCTTCCAATAACTGGGAAAGTTGCTTCCAGCACAAAGATGTGAATGAGATGTGGGCTTCTTTTCAATCCGCTATTCACGGTGCTTTATCGTCAGCAGTTCCAACCATGCATTATCTCCGAAGTAACAGACCTCCTTGGGATTCTCCAGAAATTCGTTCTTTAAAACTACAGCGCAGAAGGGCGGAACGTATCTTCCTTGACACCAGATCTGAAGAGGCTAGACGTTTGCGCAATCATACATCTAGCCTCTTGAAACGAGCAATCCGCAGATCTATTTACAATTTTGAATCATCTTTGGCTAACAGTGACAATCCTAAGCGATTCTGGAACTATGTAAAATCTAAACAAAAGGTTCGATCCACCGTTGGTCCGCTTGTCGACCCGTCCACTGACCGATTAGTGTATGATCCCCTACACTCAGCTACTATTCTTGGTGACTCCTACAAATCTGCTTTCACCTCTGAGTCTCTTCCCATACCTGCTGTTCATACACAAACTGATCATTGCCTCGCTGATGTAGTCTTCACACCTGATAGAATTCGCTTCCACCTATCACATAAGAAGAATTTCTCCTCCCCTGGCCCTGATGGCATTGAATATATCTGCTACAAACAAGGTGCTTTGGTTCTGCTTCCACTTCTTGCTCGCCTTTTCCAGATCTTTTTTGAGCTGGGGAATATCCCGCTAGTCTGGAAGCACGCTCTGGTTACTCCTATACATAAGAAAGGTTGTCGCAAGAAGGCAGAGAATTACCGTCCGGTCAGCCTGACTTGTACTGCCTCCAAATTGATGGAGTCGATTGTTCACGATCACCTGTGGCAGTTCTGGAACCAATATGACATAATTAGGCGCCCTCAATTTGGTTTTCGATCCAATTCGTCTAGTACCCACCAGCTCTTAGAATTCCTCGAGGATTTAACATCTGTTGTGGATCGCGGTCAATGGGCTGACGTCATCTATCTCGATTTTGAAAAAGCGTTCAATTCAGTCCCTCACTTTCGTCTCCTCTCGAAATTGACTTCTTTGGGCATTGGAGGGAGACTTCTATGTTTTCTGAAAGCTTTTCTTGAGGATAGAACTGAGAGTGTTGTCGTGGATGGTGTGCATTCTTCCCCCTACATCTGGGATCTGTTTGTCGCCTCTATTAATGACATTGATGACACCTTTACAAACTCTTCTTTATTGAAATATGCTGATGATGAAAAATGTACTCCGAAATCAAGCGCACTGATCCCCTGAAAGCCAAAGAACTTTTGCAAGCTGACTTCAACGCTGTAACCACCTGGTCGAAGAAATGGCAGCTATCGCTCAATCCCCAAAAGTGCTCCATTCTACACTTTGGATTTCGCAATCCAGCCTCGGACTACCGTCTGGATGGAAGTTTCCTGAATAATTCCAAGTGTGTCAAAGACCTTGGAGTTCTGATTTCAAAAGACCTAAAATTCTCTCGGCACATTCTGACCTGTGTTCAGAAAGCGAATCGCATTGTATCTGTCATCCTCAGGACATTCGTCTCTCGGGACGCCGATCTCCTTATTCATCTCTTCAAGACACTGGTCCGCCCTCACCTCGAATATGCCATCCCAGTCTGGAATCCATCCCTGAATAAAGATATTCTGGCTGTCGAACGTGTACAACGTCGATTCACCAAAAGCATCCGTGGTCTATCCTCGTTGCCCTACGAAGAAAGACTGAGAGCTCTGAAACTCCCAACACTACAATGTCGTCGTCGGATTATGGACTTTACAACCGTGTTCAAAATATGTAACCACCTTACTCCAAGTGATCCTAATTCCTTCTTCACCTTTAGTGTTTCCCGAACCCATGGACATAACTACAAAATTTTCCGCCACCCAACAAATCTGAATTGTCGCCTATCCTCCTTTTCCCACCGCATCATAGATGACTGGAACCGCCTCCCCGACGATATTGTGAACACTGAAACAGTTTAAACGAAAGCTTTTTATGCTTTATTGTAACTTCCAATTGTTCCCTCCTGAATGTATTTCCTGTGTTGCCTTGGTGCTCATTGCACTTATTGGTGTACTAAATAAATAAATAAATATCGAGGTGAATAGAGCTATTCGGGCATTGAAATATTCCGTGACTGGAGAATCTCGCTTGTTTGATGAGCGACTCGCTACAATTAAATGCACATTCAAAGTTCGCACATCCAGAGGGTCATTATCCGGACTAATCATTTGTCAATGAGGATTGAACGAATTGATACACTTGTGCTTCAAACAGGACTTCACGGCTGCGAGATATAAGAAGGAAAAAGGGATGACATGATGCGTCTGTGTATTTAGTTGAAAAACGTGTGATCTTTTCGCATTTCATACTGAGCTGGAAGCATCAAGATACACGCGGGCGTGGATATAGCAATGAGGTTGTTGGACTGCTCTAATACCAATGAAGAAAGCCAAGCTCTATGCCAACTCCGTGCAGGTGAGGAAGATGCTCATCAGAATAAGAGAAAAGGACATGAATTGTGAAGAAGACAGCGATAGATCAGCCTGATCAGACCTGATTTGCCTAGACCAGGTTTGAGCGCACATGTCACGGCGTCCCCGAATGTGAATTTCGGGATGGACACATTTCCCAGTTTTGCGGTATGTCAGTGATAAAAGATCAGTTTCATCTTTTGGTTTCCCTTATTTAAAAATAAGTTATTATTTCAGAGTAAAATATCTCTCTGTGAGGACGAAGTTACAGTTTTTTCATTTAGTATGGACATGGAATGGTTCATAGACTCGGAAGCACATTTGTGGATAATGATAAAATATCTAAAAACCTGTTGGATGGACTCAACGGATAAAAAACTTGATAATGATGAAATGCAATAGGCAAATTTTGAACATAAACAATATAATATAAAACATAAAAATGCACTGCTCAGTATAAAATAATCAATTAGTATGCAGGTTAGAGAATAAAAATGTCCTTAAACACTGCAAAAATCAGTCAAAACATTGGTCCATAAGTCTCCATTTCATTCTATTCCTAGGATGATGCTCCTCCAAACAGCTTCTACCAATTTGCCGCTCCATCTGTGTACTGGAGCGGTTCTAGAGGTTCGCCAATCCGCTGCATTCCTTGGTTGCAGGTGCTGAGCGCCATTTGTCTTCTGGAGCTGTTCTGTGGCTCTCCAATCGGCTGCATTCTTTGGTTGGAGACGTTGCGCTCCATTTTTCTATATCCGTGCACTGAAGCAAGTAGAGTAGTTCTGGAGGCTCACCGCAACATTAATCGGCTGGAGGCGATATCCTGCATTTGTCTAAAAGAGCTGTTCTAGAGGTTCGCCAATCCGCACACTTTGTCTAAAAGACATCGATTGAAGGCGGTCCGCTCCATTTGTGTAAATGAGCTGCTCTGGAGGCTCTCCAACCCGCAGCATTTGCCGAGGGGAAGCGCTGCGCTCTGAGTTCGATATATATCCACATTTCCTGAACGTCAAGTGTCTGTAATTACTACAAAAATGGCTGCCGAATATGCATTTACTTGGGTAATCGCTGCATATTTCAAGCTTAAACTCATAACATACTACTACATTTAATGAACAGGACGTGTTGGAATTGTGCGTGTGGTTTCTTGAGCACATGGAAGATAAATTGAAATGCATATGCATTTTGTAGTTGACAATCAGTCTTCGGCTTTCCCCACTGTCTTTTATTATTTTGTATTGCAGAAATATTTTAAGTAGACTGGATGTTATAACATATTGCAAAATCATTTCAACGCACTTTCGAAATTTATCCTGCATAAATCATGATCATAGTACACAATATAATAATATATGTAATAGATATGTAATAATATGTAATAGATATAATACACAACTGCGTATACGAAGATCCAGAGGTTTACGACAAGCCTTATTGACTGGTTGTTGCAGTAATATATTTTTGGCTTTTTGACATCAACAAAGAAAATCTTGAAGTTGATTGATAAGATCAGATATTAAGAAGTATTCGTTTAATTTCTTCTACTGCTTCTAATGTTTTCAGCATTGCTTAACACTTGACTTCAAGAATGATACATTGCGGATACACATAGTCTACTACTAACGTACTACTGTGTTTGGCGCTCGGACTACCTTGGTCACAATAAGGGCAGATTTATGTATCACACTTTCTTGAGATTTTGATTTTAACATAGTGATCATCATTCATATAAATAGATTTTCTGTGACCTTGAATTGAGTGATTCTAAACGCACATCCCCTATAATCCTTTACAAACATTAGTTCGGGCGCGATAAGAGCGCCTATCTCCTATAATCCTTCACAGGGCATTCGATGGGCTATCACCTGAATTTAGATGCCATTGAATGAAAAGGGTACCCCCAACACCTCTTGTAGTTCCTTGTTTATTGTTAGCTCAGACGTGAAGAGGCTCCCATGTTTTACGGTTTTTGTCTATAGTTTCAGCTCTGATAAAGGGGTGCCATGATTTTGTTCTATGCCTGTCAAGTCTGAAGTGAGTAGGGCATCCTCTTTAATTGTTGACACGCTGCCAGCTTCATCAAACCGTCAAAATTTGGGAAGGGCCTTTTTTATCTTTTTTTGCAGCAAGGTGTCATTGTCATTGTGTCAGTAAATTATCAATATCAATATCGCGAATCGTAGAATCATTGAATTCCTTCAGTGACCTGATGTGCAAACAAGCGAATGGAACACAAAAACATAAGATTGTGTTGTTATGCGTGATTTCCAATCTGAATTGATTCCCGTGTGCATAGTTGACTACATTCGCCCCTTCATATGATAAATCGACACCAAATCACTTGAATCACTTAATTGTTTTGAGGAATAGTTGAACAAAAATCTCCTACAATTTAGCAGGGAATGCAGAGAGGAGCTTATGCACAAAAATTGAATGAAACTCTGAGACTGTCAAACCATTTCCCTTTGAACATTACTAACCCTTCACAGACCTGATGCGGGTAGGGTCCAGTGGTCCAGTAACTCCGCATTTATTAAATCCCCAATGTGTATACAGTTTCGATTTTATTAAATGAACTCAAAGGAGATGCAGTCGGAATTGTTTCTAAATGTGAGATATGCGCATTCATGCAGTTTTGTAGAAATTACAACGGAATTGACTGATCATGATAGCATAAAGCAGAAGGAAATGATGTTGTCTTACAGATAGTCCGTGTCTAGCAGCCTTGGTGATGTAATGTTTGTTAAATTGGAAACTCGATGACCTGCACTACTGCTTTCCTGGTGAACCTCAAGAGAATCTTCTTAAGCGTGATCAGGCAACAGCTGCCACTGGCATTGCAAAATCAAATTCAAAAACAATGATTTCAATTAACATTGAAGGATGTAAATATGTCCACATCACTATTCAGATTCAAGAAATGAGACATGAATTGAGTGAATCATAAAATCAAGCAGGTGAAAATTGAATTAAAAACTTGACATTTCAGCCAAGAAAGCACGGATGATATCGCGACTTTTTCATGAAGACTTCCATTATAATACGTAGCATGAAATTCCCTTGATAATCAGCTTGATTTCCGCTTAGTTGGGAAGATTATTAGCAAATATTCATTCCTTTTGATATCCAACATGCTTTATACCACTTACAACGGGGAGTCATCTCGGTAGTATTTAAATTGGCAAAATTTTGACTTTTTTGGTGGTGCTCAAATAATTTTTTGGACAGCAGGAACGCAATATCCGCAAAAAACTGAATTTTTTCATATAAGAATTTTTACTGTATACAGATACCTTTTTGAGTCGACACTCTACCTATATATCCCTACTCTATGATGTGAATACTTTGCTTTCGCACATGATCGTGCATGACTAGTTGGCCTACATGAACAAATTAGCATAAAACAATGTTCAAAATGAAAGTTATCATTATATTCATAGTTAAACACTAAAATCAGGCTGTTGGTAAAGTTTTCACAGCAGCAACTGAGTTTGAGATCTCCACAGCTGTTTTGATGGTCTAAAAGTATAGCAGGTATGACTAAGGTCTAGGCCTATTTCTGATTCGTAAGGATAAATTTGAAAAAATGGCCAAATGTAAGGGTTATGCTGCATGGAATATATCCGTTTCATTAAAATTAACTGTCCGAAACTATATAGCGATAGCAAACATCGTAGAACCGACTCTTATACAACTGATACTGTGCTGAATGTCGTTGAATTACAAAAACATCACATTTTCTCATGTGTTTACTGAGAGGGCTGAAAGACAATCAAATGATCAGCTATATCGACTTTCTACACGCAATCATCATTGTTTTACATGAAATCAACTTTCCTCAGGTCTTTGAGGGTTGAATGGGAGTATCAAAGAGCAAGACGTGGGGCGAGACGGTGGGTGGGGGGGGGGCAAACCCCTCCCGTCTGGCATCGGCACTTAAGCCTTATATGTTTTCCATAGGTCACTCATCGAATTTGCTAATTTGCGAATTTCGAATCACTATAGTCACTCATCGAATTTGCTAATTTAACAAACATTACCTCTTCTGTCATGCTATTCCTCCTTCTGCATTGCTGCCATGATCAGTAAGTCCGTGGCAATTTCTCCAAAAGTGTGAAATGTTTGCATACCTATTTCATATGTGGTAGGACCTACTGTCACAACTCGAGTTCTTTTAATAAAATCGAAACTGTATGCCATAGAGTAGATATATTTAGGTAGAGTGGTAACTCAGCATTTGTTAAATCCCCAATGTGTATACACTTTCGATTTTATTGAATGAACTCAAGGGATATGCAGTCGGGTATATTTCCAAATGTGAGATAGACACATTTATGTGGTTTTGAAGAAATTCCAACGGAATTGACTGATCATGATAGCATAAAGCAGAAGGAAATTATATTATTTTACAGATCGTGCGTATCATGACAGCCTTGGAGAGGTAAAATTTGTTAAATTGGCAACTCGATGACCTGCTATTGCTTTGATGCTCAACCTCAAGAGAATCTTCTTAAGCGTGATCATTTATCTGCCACTGGCACAGCAAATTAACATAATCAAAGACAATGACTTCATTTAACTTTGAAAGATGTAAATGGATCTACTTCACAATTCAGATTGCATAAAAAAAACATGAATTTACTGATCAAATCATAAAATCATGCCGGTGAAAATTGAATTAAAAACTTGAAATTTCGGCCAAAAAGCACGAATGATATCGCGACTTTTTTATGAAGACTTTCATTAAAATACAATTCATGAAATTCCCTTGATAATTACCTTGATTTCCGCTTGACTAGGATGCTTTTAGCAAATATTCATTCCTTTTGATATCCAACTTGTTTCATACTACTTATATAGGAGAGTCATCTCGGTAGTATATAAATTGGCAAATTTTGACTTTTTTCAAAAGTTCTCAAATAATTTTTTGGACCATGGGAACGTAATCTCCGAGAAAAAACTGAATCTTTTTACATAAAAATTTTCATTGTATACAGATAGCTTTTTAAGTCGACACTTTACCTATATATCCCTACTCTATGATCGAAAGTGCATGCACATTGGGGATTTTATTAATACTGAGTTGCTATTCTATCTAATATGCACTGTAAACCGCAGACCGTCAATTATCCAACAAAATTACTGACAAAATCAACCGACAATTGTCACCTCCAATATCCTGCGATATCCGACGAATTTGTAGGTTCACCACCGACATCGAAACAGATGCTTAGTATGCAAATTAACTAAACAACAACTGTTGAATATTGATTGATTTTCGATTAGTAATTACTTGATTTTTGGGCAATCTGTATTATTGTGTGGCAAAACCATGATATATTTTGACATAATTTAATTAATCACCAACATTTTTGATAAAATTTAAGCTATAATTCATTGCTATTCATTTTGTCGCTTTTTGTCAGATGTTTTAGGTGTTCAGTGGCAATCATCCTACAAGAACTAACAATGACCGACAAAATAGATTTTGAAGGATAAATGTCTGTCAATTGTCAGTCAACGGTTTACAGTGATGCTTACTCTATGCATGGAGGATTGATGATTGTTGAGCAAGTTTAAAACTGCAGATGTGGGACTTGCACATACTCACAGACATACTGTATGGATTGAAACATACATAATAAGAATTACAGTATGTATATCGAATAGCAGTCATTGTACATACCTGCATGAAAGCAATGAAGAGGTAGGCAATAAATTGAAAGAAAATGCTAAAATGTAAGCTTTAATGAAAATTCAAATAAGTATTCAAAACACTAGAGGCACAATGTGATTTGTACGGCCCATTGATCAATGGTGACACACCGTCATCCAGTACGCCGAGTAGTTGATTTTCCACTTCAATCAGTAGCACAGAAGCTTCAGTTGTAAGTAGAGGTGTTGCTATGCCCATAACTAGGCGAGTATTCCTCGGTTAACGACCATAGTCGACGATGAAAATGTGCCGCACACGCACATATCACACATCGTAAATGGATAAAAAGTCGATGATTGGCCTTGTCAGTAAAGTCTGCTATAACCCAATGAACTGAATATCATGGCAAAGGAGTGGTTGTTGCACTTTTTTGCAGCAAGGTCTCGTTATTGTGTCTGTATATTATCAATAGCAATAACGCGAATCGTAGAATCATTGCATTCTTTCAGTGACCTGATGTGTAAACCAAGAGAATAGAGTACTTAAACATAAGAATGTGCTGTCAAGCGTGATTTCCAATTTGAATTGATTCCCGTATGCCTTCGGGCTTCATAGCTCACTGCGTAATAGTGAAACTTTGACAAGCTATTTTTGTTCAAAATGACGAAATGACAGATGGAGCGGAGTTGGCAAGTCCCACAACTCTAGATATTTTCTAAATAATCTGATTAGGCGAAAAATGCCTTATCATGACTATCTACAGCAAGGAAAAATCGTCCTTTTGTGAAATGAGTGTTTACTGGAAGTGCAAATTGATTCAAAGCGATGGCACATGCAGGAACTTAGGCCCTATTAAGTGGAGAAAAAGAGATTAGTTTGACTGTCAACAAATTGATATTGTTTTGAGATCGCATGATTTCACAAATGTTTCACGCACAGCGAATACATTATAAGTTCAAAGTCATATGAAAGGCACTACGAAAGGAAGGGGTTCTCCCAACTTTATCCGTTACTTGAGACATTTATGCAATACTTGCAGGAAGCTTGACCTGCTGTTTATCATCAATTACAGCCTTAGGTTACATCATTTCAATTTGTACTCATTGAACCATGAAACATGTGTCTTCTTGTGGCCGAAAAATCTAGCAAGGGGCATTAACTTCCTAAATAATATAACGTCGTCAGTGCAATAATGCGCATACAATGCACATCGCCATATTTGATGCATTGTCCCTATCAGTGGGCGAGTGAGAAATTGTTCTTTCAGTGATTTTTCACTGAAATTCCACTGCACAATTGAGATGAAGCTGTCAGTTTTAGCTATCCGGGCCTATTCCTACAGCCCGGCCTAAGCCCGAAAATTGAGAACTAAAACCAGGCTCGAGCCGGGCTAAAAATCGGGACGGCTGCGAACCCTAGTTTCTCGATGCCTTACTGAGATAGAAAAAATAGGCGTTCATCGCTTGCGGATTGCTTCTTATTCTTTCAGAATAATCCGATTGCCCCGATTCTTCCAGATTTGAAGAATTCAGATAACAATTATCAAATAATAAAATAATAATCAAATAATAATTATCAATTATTGTGCACCACTTTTGTGTTGATAAAGTTAGTCCTTCCGATCATTATTAAAAAAAAGATAGCATGGCTACGAGGGCTCCCTTCTAGACAAAAGGGAGAATAGACGAACTGACTAATTCCATGGTATCAAGCTTTAGCATTACGTATTTTACCATCAAACTTCTTTGAATATAATCTCCTATCACAAATATTTTAATTTTATGATGGATTCCGGATGTAGTAGTTATGGTACTGAATTTGCGTTAGCTTCATCTTTCAATTACCGTATAGGTTTGCACATGTACAGTATATGTATATGACAAGCAAGCATTTATAAAACATCAAATCATTTTGAAGCTTTCCTGAACTTTCTACGAAAGACTCTCTCATGTGTACATCTCATATTCAATTTTGTATATGATGTTGAATGCTACATTTATGCACGTTGAATTTTTTACCCACATGAACAATGTGAGAAATATAACAGCAACAATAGAAGCAGAAAGCTTTCCTGAACTTTCTACGAAAGACTATTTTTTTTTTACTATGTACATCTCATACTTACTTTTGCATATGATGCTGAATACTACATTTATGTATGATGAATAATTTAGCAATCTTTTCGCTTTTTACCCACATGAACAATCTGAGAAATAGAACAGCAACAATAACAACAGGGAGAGAGAGAGCGCATACGGAATTACGGGGTTTGTGACAAAGTGAACAAATGGAAGAAAATACATAAACCAGTTGCTTTGAAAGAAGTCATACGGTAGTGACTAAATGCTACAATAACGGTATTCATTCCGTTGATCCAAAAACACAAAATGGTGTCAAGGATGGAAGTAAGCCGCCGATGTGAATCAATCGTTGGAATTGGAAAACGATCTCTGTAGGTAGTTTCGGTGATAAGCGAGCAATGCAAGTCACCAATGACAAAAAGAAAAAAATGTAAAAAAGACAGTTGGAGAAACGTAGGTTGATTTATAATCGATTTGGGAATGATGGCAATGTCGTCATACTATTAAAAAGAAAGGGTGCAAATCACTTTTCTGGTGTGAGCGTCTTTCAGAAAGTCCGAAATAGAATAACGTTCGACGTTCATGTGATTTTGTATGGTTCTCATGACCCATGAATCAGTCAAGAAGCAAAAGTAGAATGGCAATAACCACGGCAAACTGTGCAATATTAGTACACAATGCATGTGCAATAAACAGGGCAAACTCAGGGTAGACGGCTAAAATGAAATCAAGCATCAGTTGGAGAAAAACAAAAAATATCAAGTAAGGGAATCAAGCAAGCAAATGTGCATGTGCACATTTAATTAGATGCTTATACAGTCCTTGGGGCTTGGGACTGAGCAACTATAGTAGAATTTTTGGTTCGATTTTCTCTTGGTTGTAAGTTGGAATCAGGGATAAGGACAAAAGAACACTACAGGACACGACAGAAAGGGATAGAGTTTACCTTATTCTAATGTAAGCAATTGAGAGCAAGGAAGTTCTCATCACACTGTCCACGCTGCCTCTTGTAGGGGATGGAAAATGCCTCAATGCAATTACTTTAAAATATTGTAGATAAAGCATGTCTTTTAATGGTTTTAATTTACTGATGTATTTTAATGTGTATCACCTTATCTGTTCATTTCTGGAAATATTATTGGATCATGTACTGTAATATACCCAGTTAGGTTTTTTGTAACGGAGCTGCTTAACTTCTTCCTAACACCATTCAATTGAGTCTAAGCATTTTGAAAATAGAAAGAACAAACAGTTTACTATTCTTCTGTTATACTGATCATGTAGAGCAATGTTGTTAATAAGCGACAATCTTCTTGCAAAAATATTGACACAATCAATGCATACGCTTACCCTCTTCAGCAGTTATATGATTTTCCTTCAGTGGTGAATATCTGAAAGAATATTTAGCTTTCTCTTATACAAGCATCACAACACAAATAGGAGATTGATGAAAGGCAAGTATTGAATCTATACCAGTCTCTTATATAATCTCTAATGATATTCATCTGTTTGACAAAGTCAATGGATGTTAGACACTTATTTCTTCTTTGGACAACTTAAAAACAATGATAAAGAATTTGTTGATGTTTCATTGCATCCCACATTATTAACTCCCTCGAACATAAAGGGAATGCAAGTAACATAGGTTATCTCAATTATTTAATTTGATTAAAATATCTTCATTATTCAGTACATAGCATACACAAATGAATGTAACCGAGTCATCACTCCATCATACACTCACTGATTTATATCGTTTTGATTGATAGCGTCATTAACCCACTAAGGCCGGAATTAATTTTTCCCACATTTTGTGTTATGAAGCTACCAGTTGTGACGACTAAAACAAAATCCATGTGTTCAGCAAAATTGTATAATTTCAAAGTACATTAATTTCACCTTGAAGTTCACGTAGCAAAAGCTACGTACAGGCAGCTGGGTGTAGATTCACTAGACAATCGGTTACATAACGTGATACATTTTGAAGCAGTTGGCATGAAGTGCGACATCGCACTTTGCTTCTTCCTTTGCAAACTCCACAGACTCCTCCCCTTTGTTCCATTACAACAGGCCAGTGATTTCTACCATCGAATCGAGAAATTTCTTGCAAATGGCTTCTGTGCTGATTCGGTCGACCTGTAGTAATGCACGTATAAAAATGCAATTGTAGATTTACATGTGCAATGTGCATGCATTTCATGCAATTTACACAACCTATGACTAAAATATGAATATGAATTATAATATATAGTAACAAATGCACTGATCTCTTAAAATGGTTGATGTCCGATCAGACATATGATCGTAAAATAATGCTCATATAGGCCTAAAATGATTGGTTGGTGTAGGCTATCTGATGGTTATCATTCCACGACTACATTTTTGATTCTGCATTAAATCTTTCGAGAGATTCCTGTAGGCCCTTGCATCATGCGCCACTCGATCCAATCCGCCATTATGTAATGTAATAGCCGACAACCAAAATGATAAAACAATACACAATTCATTAATTCACTGTGGAAATTAGAAATATTGATTGTCTTTCTCTGACTTACCTAGTGTTTTTATCTACCTTAACTAATAAATAAGCGAAAACGAAATCAAGCACTTTCACCTGAATATAGACTACTCTACGGCTTATAATTATTTCAGTTTTTGTACTGACCTGATTTGCTTTTCTTTTTCCTATGTTGCCATAGCAGCTGTGATGTAATTTCCCGCGTTAAGCTTAATAATGACATATTCGGATCATTTGTATCACGATAGAAGAGCCAACTGTTTGTAACCATGGCGTTTATCACCCACGAGAAGAGACTCCAATGCCATTTCTTCGATCTTATTCGAATGCGATACTGATTTAGAGATTGATTGAAGAGGTCCGTGCCACCCATACAGTTGTTATATCTCCTAATAGGTTGAGGCATTTTTATAGTTATTCGCTTCGATTCTTTCGCTGACCAACGAGTTGCATTGGCATATGGTTGAACATTGAAGCATGAAGTAGCCAAAATAACTCTCTTATTATCGTTCCAAAGAATTACATTGGTGTTGGTATCACTATTCGACGCATATATCGTGTCTCCTCGGTCTGACCGTTTATCAGATATGTCTCTGATAGGACAATTCCTCAATCTGTTGCTTCGAATGGTTCCTGTTGCTCCTATCCCACGACTATGCAAATCCTTCAACAATGGAAAACTGGTAAAATAATTATCCCTACCACAATATGGTTCAACCATGTAAAGATAACCTCGCGAAGAGTTCAGGCACCAAGCTTTAAAACCGTATTTAATCGGCTTATGTTTAATGAATTGTTTTGATGAATGGTGGCCGTAGTATCTGATCATAGATTCGGCCACACAGCATGAATCATCCTTGGGATACACGTCAGATTTTGAATTTAAATGCTCAAGCAAAGGTCGAATCTTATAATATCTGTCATTCAAGTCAATCGATTGGTTATCAGCAAAATGAACATGTGACATGATGAAATCAGAGCGATCAATTTGAAATCAATTCGTTGGTCAAATCACCATCAACAGACCAATACATTCTACGATATGGCAATTGATTATAACCAGAAACAAGGAGTATTCCCAAGAAAGTATACACTTCATCAATAGTAACATCAGGCAACTTTCCCTTCTGCAATATGTACAAATTTGTTTGATCTGTTATCTTTTCTATAAATTTGCTATCACAGAAATACTTAAAACAATCAATTGGAGAGGAAATGCTACTTCTTACTACGTGGAATAGCATTCTCGGTTGTATGTCATGCTCTAGAGTTTCATCAATGTCGGGTCCACCTATAACGCAATTATCAATAAATTGCCGAGTTTCATTTCCATTGCATCTCCGTTTCTTTCGTGGAATTTGTGATGAAGTAGTTGGCCTATCCGATGTTTCATCGTCATTATCCGCATCATTACTTATATGACGAATTTCAGCTTCTACGTTCAGTATTCGGAAGATGATCGATGTTTTGCTGACATTCGTCATCCGACATATCCGAATCTTTGTCTGTTTCGGCATCACAATTTTCGATGGGCGGTAAAAGGACAACTTCTTCGTCAACTCCTTCATCCTCAATCATTTGCTCTATTATCGAGAACGCTTCTGCTGCTGAATATCTGAAAGAGAAAGCGATGTCATTGACAGTAACACAATTTTTGTTTATCACCATCAGCACTCTTCTCAGTTAGCAAGGCTATCGCAGCGCACTAGGCAGTGGTGAGGACGACAAACCATAATACGCCAGGGGCGAGCCGCAGGAGACCTGGCATCAATTTTCTCTTAGAAAACGTTGCATCTCTTTTTTAAAGAAGTCAAGTATAATATCATTCCGTCGTTTGAAGTAGGAGTCTGACTCGATGGCAATGTACTAACTACCGGTGGATAGGCCTATTATCACTTGTTACCAGATTTCTTAAAGCCCAGAAAGTGTAGATCTAGCTATAAAGGTCATCATTTCTTAAAATCATGCTAGATTATACCTTATTATGCATTAGGTAGCTTTATGATAATGGTAGTTATAGGCCCATTCAATTTCTACATTCTGATCGAGATACTGACATTTCCTGTACGTAGCAAAAACTACTTCAAGTAAAGAAGCTATTGTAGGTGTCTTTTAATAATGTTTGTGTGTCATCAACACTCGTTCTATCATCTATGATACATCATCTTTAGTGTGCAAACCTATTTTGTTTTATTTATTTACTGTAAAGCGCTGACTTACCGCTTCATTTGACTTGTTGCAGCACGAAAATCACCGACAGGAAAAAATAACTCTTCAACTCTTCAACTCGAAATCACGTCGAACACAAAGCATTTAAACAAAATCTAGCACTATGCAATATCAATGCCTGAGCCCCTACAGCCATGATTGAATACGAGAAAAAGATAGATTCTTCCGTTCTCAGATGAAAGGGGTCAAAAGACTGACGTAGCTTTTGCAACGTACAGGCTTTTTAATATTTTTCTGATCATGCGAGCCTTGCGGTTAACATCTATTCAGAGTGTGCACTGTATCCAGAACGCCGATTTTCATTGTAAGTTTTCTTGACGATAATTAGGCTCAATGTTTCCTGTATATAATCGAGTTTAATTTCCTCGGTTTGCAATCATAGCGAATGTCTAAATCAATCATGTCTATCATAGCGAATGATAAAATCATTCGATATTGTTGGTTAGGACATGAAGATCCCTAGCACACAAGCATGATCTTGTCACTGAGAAGAACAATTCCATCAATGGACTTAAAGACCAGCGCGATATGAACAGAGCAAGTAATGACAAAGGATTTCTGTGAGAGTGAGTTTTCAAGCAATTATCAAATCATTTTATGGTCTGGACAAGTTCTTGATACAAGTTCCATGACAATTTCGTCTGCGGGGACGAGTCCTAATTGCGCTTCGAAAAGCAGGCACGTATTTGCTTTGCACATATCGATTTATGAATACGAATACTTGCGAATAAGAACATGCGCTCACTATATTCACAAGAAATTATGTTTAGTCTGTTCCTTGTGGCTATGTGTATGAGCTCTTGAAAAATCATTATGCTTTAATGCTAACAGAAGAACATATTGAATGGTTATTGAAATATGATAAGTGATTTTTGAAGAATGATTTGCAACTGCATTCTTATCCCTACTATCGGCCACTGCTATCCAACTACTTTACTAGCAAACCGGGCCTGGTCCAGTCCTACAAATTGAAAGGCACGGGACGCCCCGTACAGAAATCGGGCGAAATATCAGGCCCGGTTTCCATTCTGCATGGATTAACCACTAATATAATTATGCAACATGCCTGCAGTTTTCTATATTTTTATCAATTTCCAAAGTAGCCAGAACAACAAGTCAAATAGTAGACAACTGAGAATATAGCAATGAAGATAGCTATTTCATAAAGACATAATGGTAATTTTACCTGGTCCAATCCAGTGTATGATGTTGCTTGATGAGTAACGTATTAATAGTCCATTAAGATACGAAATATGTGAAGCAGGAAAGACCGCTCCTCCATTTTGTCCATTAGATCGAGCGCTTATGCTCAGAGAGCTATTCGAAATGAAATCATAATCATTGTCAACTGCGATTATACAATGAAATCTGCATAAGAATGCAAACTATATCCTAGTTCTCGAACATTGGCTATGTTCAATGAGCATAATAATGCGATGAAGAGAAGGTGTGTGGCT
Source organism: Prostheceraeus crozeri (assembly GCA_907163375.1). Lineage (NCBI taxonomy): Eukaryota > Metazoa > Platyhelminthes > Polycladida > Euryleptidae > Prostheceraeus > Prostheceraeus crozeri. The sequence goes on along the minus strand of CAJQUW010014178.1, from coordinate 264,986 downwards.
CGAGACAAATTGAGTCAACCGTTGATGATTTTTCATTTCATGAAACTGTTTGACTGTCAACTGTTTGAGTTTCATTTCATGACATTGGCCTCGATGTGCTTTAATTTTAGTGTTTAAATTTCACTTCAAGACAACTGAAGAAGAATATGAAGCATTACATCCAGCTCCAGCGAGCAATTGTTGAGCTTGGCATGCTATGATTAAAGGTCCATTCACACCGGATGCGGCGACGCGTGTCCTCGCGAATCCAGATTTTTCGTTCAAAACCTCAATGCATCTGAGACTCTTCACACAGAAACGCGCGCCACGTTCGGTGTGAAGAGTCGCATAGGTTCATCAAGGCTCTGAAAAAAAATTCTAGACGCTTGAGGACGCGCTGCGCCGCGTCCGGTGTGAATGGACCTTAACGCACGTAGATATTACGCAAATCAAATACAAATGGACGCCAACATCCTATCTCCCCGACTGCGTTGCCGCAACTTGTTCGATTACGATTCGAACTGCAGGGATGTGGAGTTGGATAATAGTTGCAACTCCAACCCCGGTCTCTATTACATGTAATTTGAAACTCCTCCGGCGAAAGGTATCTCCAAATCCTTGTCATCAACGATATTACATACAATTTATGTAAACATTCAACCTGTCAATGTTATGTTGTATTGCTGAAAACAAATTCGCAAATTTAGCATATGTAGTATAGCCAGTAGTTGTCCACATGCATATTGGCTGCAATGAGAGATTATTTGCATTATTGTGAGGAGCGGTTTGGTGGGATTTTCGTGACTGCAATTGTGTTGGGCATAAATCAATGAAACCACGCTATGTCAGTTAAGCTAGTTGTAACCTGTAAGCTGATGCTGCATACATACATATCAAGTTATAAAAATTAACATTTTCATTTGAATCTTAGTAGAACTACATGATAAGAGCATAAAGTTTTGATTTTTGTATCAAAATTCCACTGAATTCACAGAACATTTCAAAAGCGGAACACGTGTGATTATTGGCTACTGTATTTCATTTTGGACTTAACAATATCGCGAATTGAAACTTCGTACATAGAGTATTTGCTGCAAGCTTACATGTATTTTGTTGTATTTGAGCATATTGAATTGTATATTGAATTTCATATATCTTATATCTTTGCACCCCTAAACTGTCTGCCATAACCGACATTTGTCCAAAAATGAATTCATTCCAATTTCGGATTCTTAACATGTCTAACCATGCATTTAGTATGCAGTTATAACATTTATAAAGTCTGTTTATATTTCTGAATGATAAAATGAAAACAATTGCTTTCTTATGAGCAATGTGGCCATCACAATTAAATCAAAGATCTTCAATTAGTCAGCGTATAAGTGTACGTTATAGAGGGTCATTAGAAAAGTTCTCTGTATTCCCTTAGAGCCTAAAATATAAAACTAAGATATCCAGCGAAATATATATTGTAAAATGACACATGCGCTACTCAAAATAGTCGTCATTACTTTCAATGCACTTATTCCAACGTCTCACCAGGCCATTGATTCCGTCCTCGGACCCATGCCTGTCCAGAGCGACACATTCTCGACGAAACTCGCAGTTGATCTCTTTAAACGTCTTGACCGTTTACCGCGGAGATTGACTTTCACAAGAGGAAACCAAAAAAGTCACAGGGTGACAAGTCCGGTGAATAAGGTGGGTGTTGAAGGACCTACCAGTCGTATTCCTCTGTCAGAAGTTGAACAACATCACGTTTGGTGTGGGAAGCTGCATTGTCATGCAGAATGATGGGTCCATCTCGCAGAAGATTTGGTCGCTTTCGTCGAATTGCCGGACGCAGATGGTTTCTGATAAAAAAGCGTAGTAATCGCCATTCACAGTAACACCATGAGGTACTGCACGATCAACCAGAAGACCATGAACGTCAAAGAAGACGATGTGCATGACTTTCGTTGGAGTGGGGCTCCTCACAGCCTTGGTTGGTCGTGAAGAACCTTCGGTTGTCCATTCTGCTGACTGACGCTTTAACTCGGGTTCAAAAGCAAGTGCCCACGCGTTTCATCACCAGCCACAACTCGATGAAGGAAACTGTACGTTCGCGTCTGAAACGTCGTATATGAGACGCGCAGATTCGAAGTCTGTTTCCCCGTTGCTCTTCATTGAGAACGTGTGGTACCCATTTGGCAGCGATCTTCCGCTTGTGAAGATGGTTTCTCAGAATTGCATGAACACTGAAGCAGCTGATGCCAATCTCCGAAGCAATTTCCTCACAAGTGAGACGACGATCCTTTTCAACGAGTTCTCGAACGCGTTCGACATGATCTTCATCACATGCTGTCTGTGGGCGACCAGACCTCGGAGCATCTTGTGCGTCAATGGTTCCATTACTGAAGAGGTTGTGCCACTTGCGGACTGTCTCGTACATAGAAATTGACAACAATAAAACCTCTAGAATGGAAATTAAGCTTCATGCAATGCACAATAACGGCACATAAATCGCACGCATTTTTACTTAGATGCACCTGCCAACGTCTGTATCATTGGGTTAGAATCAGTCACATGAGTAAATCGAAGCTTTTAATTGGTTCTTCATGCCCCAACTTAGTTCCCTCGGATGTGCCGCGACCTTGAGTCAGTTTCCATTCTAGCGAACTTCAGATAAACAGTTTATTTCTATGGTCTCGTACGACGGACAGAAATCTTCTAAGCCTTCCTTTAAGAGAGAGTGTGTTTCGGACGGTGATTTTCGTAAAAGAACGTGAAACTTAATCAATTGTCGAACATCAGGCTTTTGCAGACTTGCTTGCAAAGCACTTCTGTCCATAGAAATAGATTGTTTATAGATTTTTTTAGATTGTTTTTTCTATGCTTCGGTCCATACTGCGTTCTGACTGCTAAATCAATGCTCGGCAGCGCGCACGGAATACCAAGTTTTTGTATCAGTTCTGTGACGAATAAACAGACGTCGTGCGCGCAATTTCTATTTCTATCGAGGAATCATATGCTATTTTTAGTATCACTGTCATATTTGTCTCAGATATTCGCTAGTCTTCGAGAAACACGTCAATACAGAGAACTTTTCTAATGACCATCGTATTGAAGGAGAGATTTCTAACGTACATGCGTGTAGCTTAATACACGTATGATATAGGCTACTAATTACTGTTATTGCAATAAAAAATCGTTTCCCACCAATGCCACATTTCTCATGGGTCCAATAGGAATTTTGGCCTATAGAAGAATCTTTATGTCAGCATAAAATACAAAGAATGCACTTCGTTTACTTGATTCTACTCATTTATTGAAACTTGAGCTTAGGTTTTGGGTTTTCACCCAAGTTTTTGCCCAACCTTGCGGTACATAGGTTACTTGCGGTGCAAGCAAAATATGAGTCATTGTGTAGAAAATCATTAGTAAATGGATACTCGAAAAAAAATTTTGAAAAAAAGTAAAAAGCTCTATTTAAAATGAAGAAATATTTTTAAAATTGATCATGGGTTTGTAAGTATCGCATTCATAAGATTCTAAGTGTATCGGTGACTGGCAAGTCTGTGTATTAGTTCAAAATCTCAACAAACATTACTGAGCACCACATTGCGCGAATTTTATGAAGGTGACAAAAAATTGCTAGTTATAGTAAATGACGTCCGTAAAATATCATGGTATTGCAAGTGTTAATCCGTTTTCTAAGTAATCTATGCTTATTACTTCTTCAAGGACAAATCTTAACAGTATTTAGCACCTATTGTGTCCATGGCATCAACAAAAAATGACAGCTTATTTGGATTGTATTTTTGCTTCCATGGCAGCTAATATGGATAACTGATGAGTAAAGCATTTATTTGCATGCAAATGGCTACATATTATAATATTATTACTAATAGACCGATAGCATCAAATTTCTCTTTATAGGCTACATGAGAACATAATCCAATGAGGGCAAAAGTTTCAAAAAATGTTTCAATGACTTGTGAAAGTTGAAGGAATATCCTTAATCTGGTCATCCTTGCTGAAAGTTGAATGTATTCGTGCATTCGCAAAAGATCGTTCTGTTCTGGCGAATTCCACAGAATTCGTCTTTTAGAAAAAGATGAAAACGTCCGAATTAATTAGTATAGACACGTGCAGTCGTAAATTGTATAAAATTGAGTAGTTATTGTCATGAGACGGGAAAGAGCACTTTATTAACCTAGAAAGTAATTTGAACGGGCAATAACATCAGGAGAATCGAATACATTGTCTAGGTTACACGAGCAAATCATCACGGGAAAGAGAAATCATTTCTATCCATGTTAAAGCAGAGCAAAAAGATCTATTCAGTACAAATACTCGAAACCAGACAATTGTTTGGCTCAGTTAATTTTTGTTTGTCGGTTAATCGAATGTTTATGTTGAGAAACATAATTACAAGCAATGAAGCATGAAGAGCAAACTACTAGTCGTGCTCCTGGATTGTTTTTCTGAAAACTAAGAAGTTTATGTAGTAATGGTTGTGATCAGTAGGATAAGATATATATCGAAATGTTCCCATTGAATGCTGACTTTTAATTGACTTCTGGTTTTCCACAAAAACTTTGCTGAAATATGCACTCTAATGTAGTTGAATGCACTTATATGCATGTGTTTTGAATGACCAAAGCCTTTTCTTGCATGGGAGATATCAAGTAGAGGTAGCTGTAATTGTTACATAATTCATGCTTGTACGAATACGCAATTGTCGTGTGTGAAGTCAAAAGTAATCGATTTGTAATAAGGCTAGAAAACAAAAAAATTAGTCTCTGTTTGTCTTGTCAGCGAGTGTTTATGCTAGGATGTGTAACACATAGAAGATTTCTCGTGTTGGACTTGTTAACATTTGAGAGAAGGTATAGGTACTGCGCTTATATTATAGAAACATGACTTTCGGATCTCGTTGATTACTTTAAGATGCACACATACACATTAGTCAGATACAACGCTCACTAATTGTTGGGATTAATTAAGCTTTCAACTGTGGGCTAGATTGCAGTAATACTCCATAATTATGCTTCACAACATTGATTTGACTTCCAACTGGGATGGCAAGCGATATGGTTCCCAGAATACAAGGATGCCGCAGGAGCGCAGCGTCATCGTTACTAAAAAAGCATGGCATTGTTTACATAGTCCAAATTTAATTGCAAATCATGCTGCGAAATCCAGCTGCTTTCATGTATACGGTTTTTTAAGTCATTCGTGGGAGTAGCTGACGTTATCTGTGACTACTGCATGCAAGCTATTGCTGTAATCTATGCAATATAATTAACTAATGATGTTAGCTGCGAATAAATGTTCCAAACCTTGCGTCCAATTATCTCTTTACATTAATTTGCATGTGCACGTACCGATAGGCCTATTCAGCCTTTTCTGAGGAGTGACAACAGTCTTTTCTTCCACTGAATTTAAGCAGGGAAAAAATTAACTCAAAATAATAAATATTATCTTACGTAGCTGACCAAACGACGGGAGATCATATTGACACTGAGCAGAGTAAAAAGGTAGCTCTCCTTTATTTTAAAGTCGAATTTCTATTGAAGTTAGTTTCTAAATCACCACAAGTACTTCAGCGTCTTGTCTTGTGGACCTGGTAGAAAGTTATGGACTTTTGATGGATTTTTAGAGATTTGACTTTTCACTTTTACATATCTGTGAAAAGAGATTAGGCAAAATATTAATCATTTCAGTATGCATGCGTAATTGAAACATGTCTATAACTTTCAGTGAAATATCATTTAGAATACTTTTGTAGATGACGCTGTCTTATGATAAGCGTCATCGAAAGCGCTTAAGATAATACTTATTATTATGAGTTTGTTTTGATAATCCTTCCTTAAGTTCACTGACAATAGAGTTGTCAGCATTGTTATCATAAGGCAGTGATAGAAATGATGCGTAGAACACATTGCATCTTGCTATGATTGAGCAGCACGTGATTTTATGTAGGATTTTATGCATTTATGACTTCAAAAACATGCACTTACATCTAAACTTTGCAACACTGCCAGACTACATATTATACAAGCCATAGGTCATGGCAGTTGAATTCAACTTCGAATTCTGTTGAAAGGACTGTCAAATAGATACATATTATTACTATAAAAAGAGATATACACTTTCATAAGTACAAACTCTGAAGCATGTAAAAGTTTCATTACAGATTATTATTGTGTATATATTTATTAGAGAATTTATAAAGCGAACAAAAACAAACAAGTCACTAGGCTAAAAAATATAAGTAAGATTAAGCTGTGATATGAAAAAGTGCGTTTTTGAAATTGCATATGGTAGGAATAACAGATGAAAAAGTTGATTGCAGCACATGAATGAGATATATTAATTGTTCGTATTTTTTTTATTAATATATTTCAAATATTAGAATAGTGCCGTACATAATATGCGACCGTTTAACTTAACACCACATAATAGGCGCTCTCTGGACAGCCGCACATTCTTCAGCATATCATTTGAAGATGGGATTGTAATTAGACGGAGGTTCGCATTGAGGAACTTCACGACCAACCAGAACTTTCTCGTCGTATCACTTCAAGTCTTTTGCTATTGTTATGTTCCCATCACAAACTTTTTTCTGTGCATAATGAGTGAAATACATTTATTCAATGTTTGCATCATGCTCATGCATGTGCGTTATGTGGAAAGATCGCAAAATGTGAATATTTTGCTTTCGCACATGATCGTGCATGACTAGTCTGCCTATATGAACATCTCGGCATCAATCAATGCTCAAGATGGAAGCTATCATTATATTCATAGTTCAACATCAAAAAACAGACTGTTGACAGAGTTTCCATAACAGTATAATTGATGAGTTTGAGATCTCCACAGCTGTTTTCAGGGTCTAAAAAGTGCAACAATTATGGCTCTGTGTAGGCTTATTTCTGAAAGGAGTGGATAAGTTTTCATAACTGGACAAATGTACGGGTGCTCCTGCACGGAATAAACAAATTTCATTAAAATGAACGATCTGAGGTTGTATGATGAAAGAAAACATCGTAAAATCGTGGCCAGTACAGCCTATACTGTGCTACATTTGCATGATGAAGACACCATATTTTCGGACGTGTTTACTAAGAGAGCTGAAAAGACACTCAAAGGATGAGTTATATCGATCTGCTACACGTAGACATCATTGTATTGCTAGAAATCAACTTTCCCAATGTTTTGATATCGATTTAAGCAGATAAACTAAGAATTTGTAAAAGCGGTTCACTGCATCCCACCCCTCAGGTCTCAGAGGGTATGAAAAGGCTACTGAAGGTTATGGTCTGTATTTGCTTGTAGATGCTTGCTTCAGTGTAGAAATCAAAATATTTCTTCTACTTTTCGTGTGTGTTTTAAGACTGTCAAGTGTTGATCACTTTACTCCTGCGAATTAACTGATGCTATATTCATTTACAAGCGCTGCAAAGGAGAATCATCGGCACAAGCAGGTAAGAATAGAATCAAGCATGCTTTTCGCCTTTTGCAATGGAGCTTCTTGACCATATTGCGGCTCTCAAATGTCAGCTGTCTACGGTCACTGCCAGGTACTCTTTCATGACGTTGGGATTTGAGCACAATTCCCTATTGCTCTCATTTGTCCTTTACAGACATTGCAGCTGTCTAACATTCTCTACGCAATCGAATCAAAACCGCGACAATGAGATTAAAAAAAATGAATCCTCGATGCATCGCATCTACTGTATAGCAAGTTCTCCTGTTCAAATGACGTATTTATATATGGTTCAAACTTTCTCTGAAACTTAGTTATATTAGATTCCATAGAACTGCAAAATATCGTGCAATTGGTATGAAAAGATCTTCTACATCCACGCTCACGTTCACAAATTGTATATTCGTTGAAACTCAATTTATTGTTATTTATTTTTTCGAATATGCACTTTTGCACAAAAAATGCATTCGTACCAAAAATCTCTTCTTTATGCATTTGTGCAAAAAATATGTGTAATGTATAAAATCCGAACCTTGATTATGAGAGTCGTGATTGAATTCATCATTGAAAGTATCAACAACAAAGACAATGACAGCCTTGTTAAAGTAATGCAGTCAATATAACAATCACATGGCCTGCACATACGATGAAAATGTCCATGATGACTAGCCTGATGTCATAATACCCTCATACCCTTTTTAAAACTCCGACTTCGACCTAAATGATCCCTGCATACCTGACATTAGGACTGATAAAAATGGAAAGAAGTAGACATACATATAAGGTACATGTAATAGTAAATTAAATATTGCACAGGTTGATGACGTAAGTGACGAAGAGCTTGGAGAAAAATGGGAGAAGAGTGAAGCAGATGGAGATTGGGCAGTAACAAAGAGGGAGACCAAGGAGATGATAACAAGCATGCAAGACTGTATTGAAGTTGCACGATGGACGGAAGATGTAACAAACAAGGTTGTGGTGCAGGAACAAAATCCTGGAATCGGCTGGCCCGTGAAAGAAATAGTTTCAAGTTGTGTAGCAATCAAATAAATATTCAGAGATTGCTTCTTGATATTATTTTGACTGCCATCGTCTTTCCAGTGCTTTAGCAATGCACGCGTCATAGTCTAAGAATCTCTTGTAACTTTCTGAAAACAATACAGTTGCTTCCAGAAAATCTTATCGGTGAAATTTGAATTCATGAAATCATTCTACATGTAGAGAGATTTTGTAGACAAGATCGAGCGGTGTCTTCAAGGTTGGTTGTTTAATAAAATGACGATTTCAAAAAGAGAATGTTGATCTGCATGCATATTGATCTGAAGTATGGATACTTTTGTGTCATGTGTTTCTCACATTTTTTATCTGGCGATCTATATTCTTCAATACCACCGATACCTGATAATAAAGTTTGTCTCTGTGTTTTCTGGCAATTAATTCACACCACTTCATGTTCATCGATCTCAACTTATCGAATATTATTGATATTCTAAGATTAAGGAAGAGATTCGCGAAAATTAGGTTTGTGCATTCCGGTGCATGCGTATAAAGTTAACGGAAAATATTCATGATAGCTTTTTTTGGTTTCGCAGATGGCAAGTGCATTGCTGCTGAAATAAATTGGTTCGCTATTTGTGTCGGTGCAACTTTTCATGAAAGACGTTTCTATTGTTGGTTCAAAATATTGTTGCCTAAAAATGACACAGAAATGAATATTCGAATCAATACAGTACTTGAATAGCCCAATGATGTTATGCTCATCGCTTGTGGGACTAGAACGGTGCAACTATCAATTTAAATGAAGTCCAACAGCAAGTAGCTATTTCGGAGCCTTTTCCATTTCAAAAAGGTAAAAGTGATTTATTTAATTGATGCAACTTATGTTTGCAAAAGCCTTTCAATTTTTGACAGAATTAACGAATGCAATCTAAATCTCGAAAATATAGGTCAGACGTTGTCTCAAAAGTCTGAAAAATAATCCAACCACTTGATACAAAAATGTCTATCAAACACAGAGGCAATAGCAATTGATCCATCAGATCTACAAAACATAATCTACATAGTTTTACATTGAAACTGGTTGACTAAAAATGTTGTAAATAATGAAAAATGGAAAATGAAATGTATGTATAACATGAAATGAATAAACAGGAAAATGGCAAAACCAAAGCACTTCATGAGATACATGTACTGAAAGGATTATGATTAAAGATAGCAGCTGATGTCTAATGCAACATGCTGCTCGGTAAATCCGGATTTTTCTCTTACTTTCTGACGGAAACATGTCTTTTTATGATTACTCTAACAAAAATGGATCAAATGATTTATTTTCACGTCTGCAATATTTTTTGATATGTGTAATATACGAAACAATGTTTCATAAGCTGATGAAAGTCATTGAACATACCTGAAAATCAGCTTAGATTTGTGAATTCCCTAAAAACCGTATGTCCTAAGAATCATCACCACGAATTCAATCCAATCTACACCATGTGATATTACTTTAAAACGGATAAAATGTATCTGGCCAGATGATCAGCCTGCTCAATTTCATTTTTATACAGTATGAAGTTGATATATCTCAGTACATGAAAAACTGGGGTCCAAAAAGTAGACGTCCTCAATTTGCAATGTCCCGTAACCGACGCCCTCAATTTTCATCTGATGCATCAGAACATGAATCTAACCAACGAAGCATCTTCATTGGTTGTCAACAGAAACGCTTCATCGGTTACAGCTATATTGAATCAATGCCTAATGTTTGGTGATCAATATTATCAAAACAATTATACTTTTCCTACCACAAAATGTTCCGTAACCGACGCTTCCTTACAATAATCAGATCAAATGCTAGATCAACATCAGCGTATAGCGACGAAGTCCATGACAGCTGAGAATATATTTCAACTGAATCTGAGAAACTCTTTACGACTTTATGCGTACTTTTTCATCTAGTGTACGAAATATGCGCAAAAAGTGCCGTAACCGACGATGACAAAAGTCAAAAATTTAATTATAACAGCAAAAACTTATTTCGTGTGGTCGACACATATGTAAATCTTCTTACAATGATCAACACCACACACTAAGACGAAAGAAGTTAAAAATTATGATTAAAAATATGAAAGAAAAATTTCACCCTGAAAGTGGGAGAAAAATCCGGATTTACCCTGCTGTTTAAATTAAAACAGCTGCTTAATGCATTTAACACTCAGAACGAAGTATCTACATGTAGCCTATCAATATGGCTGGAATACCAAAAAAATCGATCTCTGTAGGCCTACAAAATCATATTCGGTGATATCTAACACGTGTACATCACCATGCACTAAATGACAGTATGCAGCAAATCAAAAGCATGGAAGGTCAGAAACAGATTGGGCGTGAGTGTGTTGAAACTACGAGTGCTTAAAGCTAAAAGAAGAGTTTCAATCAGTTGACATCAAGTAGAATCAGAAGCACTTATACAATGTCGCTGCACAAATCCAAACTGAACGTTTTGTCGTGACCATTTGCATAAAATAGAGTCAGCAGATTTGCCGTTGTAGATGACATCGGCGTCTCCTGGAAGTCGCGTAATTGACTGATTCGCTTTTGCTGACCATCAGACGTTCTTTTGTAGCATCTCACAGCATTGTTACGATGAACGGTTCATTCCATTATCAATTCCTCGTTAATGTTCAGATGATGCAAATAAGTTGTGCAGCTTGCCTTGCTGAATGACCAGTGAAATGACCGGACAGACCAGCTTTCTTGGTTGCCTCGGGTAGAAAGTTTGCAATCGAGTTGTCGCCGATTGGTACTCTTGAGTACCTCAATTTTCCAGCGATGGAATTTGATGCACGTCGGTATCGGCAGGTCCTATAGGATGGACCGTCAATAATGTTGCATTGACGAAGAGAGTCGATGTAGAGTGTGGGGAATTTATATGTAGATTTTGAAGAATCTGAATCACACTGTCTTATGTCCTTCAAGGGAATGTTCCGTTGATGGAGACCGCTTTGATTATTCTTCGCCTTCTTGCCGCGGAAGCGGACTTACTTTCCGAAAGTATCTTCGTGGAATAAATTTGGTGAGGAGTGAAAGTGCGATGCTCATCTCTTGAGCGCAGTCCGGACACCTTGCTGACGTAAAATAGAGGGCTGATACAAGTCCAGCACCTGTCGCTGTGCTGAAAGCTCCGGATGTCCACATTGAATCCTCATAATTTTCTTTCGCCTGCTTCTTCTGCATTCGACGGTCGATGCATTTTCGCAAATAGTGAGAACCATCATCTTTAAAGAGGTTGAGATCCGGTCTATTGCAGTCATCGCGAAAATATCGCATTATCCCGCACACAATCCTGTGAATACTGCTGCAGGATATGGTTTACCATGAGGCAATACCTTTAAAATTGTTTCTTTAGAAGCGGCGTGAAGATGTTGTAGAAAAGGATATTGATTCTCTTGGAAGGTCTCATTCTTGGCCTCCACCCACTCCTCTATACATGTAGAGCAAAACTAGTTGTCTTCACTGTATTTGGTGTAGCGCCTTGTTGAACACAGGCCTCGATTTGTTGCGAAGACATGAAGCTGAAGCGAGGTGACATGGCGATGCTGTGATAAAAACACAAGCGACTGACAACTTCAAATTTCTTTCTGACACGCGTGCGTCTTAACTTTATCGAATGCCTTCGCACAACACGATAGATTTTTATAGCTTTGCTTTAATTATTGGAAGACGGCGCGCATTGGATGCATCAATGTCCAGCTCGATTCATAAGACATCACGAAATTATTGATTTTCTGTAGTTCTGTTGATCTATTGTCGGTCTGTGGCTGTCAGGTCTGTGGTCTGATATCAGGGATGTCCTGACAGAGAATTTTCTCTATTCCACTTAGCGCCGCGTTACGCAATTTTAAAGTGTGAGAGTGAGTAGAGACACACCACGGCCGGTAGTATTTCCGCAACTTTTCCAACATCAAATAGACTGAGACAGAGTGAAAGTATGAAGATGCATGCGTCTGCACAAGTGCGTACTTTCTGAACAGCCTTGAGTATAGACAGCTTTGATCGTCGGAATGAATTTAAAAAACTCAAAATTTCTCGCACAGACAAGCGTTGTCACAAAGTAATATGTGATATAGAGTGTAAAACTATTGTCTACCAAATCTGAAAATCCGACGAGAACAACAAGCTATGAAACTTCAGCAAAACTTTGAGCCCACATCATATTTTGTACGATTTGTCCCGTTGCATTGAAGTCATCTTCACATTTATCTGTTTCACTGTATCGTACCAAGCGCCGTGCTGAGTCATTTTGCGCATTTCATCATTATTTGTAAAGCATCATTTCGAAATTATTTGCAATTTTCGTACCCATTTATGATTTTTACTTGAAGGATTGCATATTCTATTCTACAGAGTTGATCATAAAAAGCGGACCACCTTAATTGCCTCAAACTTCAATCACATTTTACGTCGATAAGCTATACACTATTCAAGAGCTTATGTTCTCAGCCTTTCAATGAGCCATTGTACATTTGTATTCGCAATGTTTAAGGTGGACAGACGTCAATATGTGAAAATCGCTACTTTTAGAGATCTCAAATTTTCGATGTGAAAGCATGGGAGCATGACACTGAATCAGACACAAAGGGAAAGGGCTTTCTCTGAGCATTCTTTTGATGCATTTTTCGTCGAAATCGGTGTACTTTTAGAGAAGTTATGACGTCCCAAATTTATTGCACAATTTTCTGCTTCTGTTGATTGTTGAAAAGTTATTTACATTTTCTGTCGCTAACAAGGTCATTTTCAGGCAGTCAGTGTTTAGACGTCTGCTTCACAGATTTAGAGAGAGAGCAGATGAATATTCAGCTTTATTAGTCAAAACATGAGGAATTTAAATTTAAGAGAACAGGTGAATACATGTACGTATGTCAGAAAAAGTTAAGAGAAAAGATAATGATTCACAAAGCAGACAGATGACTAGGCATGGAAATGCTTAGCATTCCCTCGAATGATAGCTAGGCTGATTCGCTGTCTAAGCCAAAAATGTTCACGCGGGTCACCACTGATCTCCGACATCATAGGCCAAATTCGCGGATGAAAAGTCGTGTCGATCTTCCATACACTCTAGATGTTTCGATGGCAATCGGTTGGAAGATTGACTTGATAATTCGGAATACTTCCGTTCTTTAGCCGCTTCAGCAATACTGGCTGCGGCTCCAGCTGTCAGTGCTGAATCGATAATGTTGGACTTCGCGCACGTATCTGTACAGGTGAAGTCCCACACCAACGATTTACCATTGGGAAACGGGAAAATAGTCATACCGCATGGACGACGACCATCATTGCGATGAAAACCGCCAGGCTCCAGATTGGACGGAACACCTGCAGTATTCAGACTGCGACGCATGATCTCGTTGACGTTTCAGTGACGCAGAGCTCTGCCAGAGTTATATCTGCATGACAATGGATGCAGAGCTAAATTGTCAATTTGACCATTGCAACAGCATTTATGTGGCTCGCACACATCCGCTCCAACCCGCTGGGCAATGGCTATTCGAAATGTGGCGCTGTCGAGGCTTGCTCCTAGTGACGTTAGTGGGAAGGCCTTTAACCAGGCACCAGACCCTGAGCATGCTGCCGATAAAAGTCTTGCACGTCCAATTTCACTGGCTTGATTCAACAGGCGTTCTTGTTGTGATTGCTGAAGAATTATATCCCAAGCCTTGTGGATTCCGAATAAATCTCGTATGGGTAGAGGTAGCCCGCAGTTGATATTGGCGGCGTCAGTGAAAGCACAGCTTGAGTCAAATAATTTCCTGTCAAATTCACATTTGTTATCTTTTTGACTGATTGGATGATGAGGGAGTCAATTGGATAAAGGGAATCCGAGTCTTCATAAATGCGGGTGCTTCGCAGTAACACTTTCGGAACAGCGAAACAATTCCTCAAGATTGTGAAGGCTGTGTATGAATCAAGAAAAACTAACTTTTCTATAAGTCGTAGCATTTGGTCTTTCTTTCTCGCAATAACACATGTCGTAGCCGAAGGCAAATGTCATATTTTCGATGTTTTCAATGCGAACATTGGGAATAAATTCACGAATGGGTTGATGAAGTTTAGTTGCCGCAGTCGAAGTACCGGGTAGCACAAACAGCTGACATTTGGATTCGTTCAATTCTAATCCGATCTTTCAAAAGGCCGGTATCATTATCTCCAAATCAGCTAAGACAGTCTCTGGAGAGCCAACAATGGTCGCATCATCAAGATACCAGCAAGATAGTTTAGAGGAAGTATGTCTTGCGATAGAGTCAACGCCGATAGACCAGTGCAGGGCCTGCTGGGTCTCCTTGTTGTATTCCCGCTGAAGATGCTATGGTAGATTCGATATAGAATAAATGGGAATCAGCAAAATATGCTTGCCAGAGTAAGTGGCAAAGACTCGGCATTCAACCACTAGCTTCTGAAAGAAATGCATCTCTCCTTATTGAATGAAAGGCATTTTTAATGTCTATCATCAGTAGCAGTCGATCCTACGCAAAAAATTGATCAACGATCGTTGGACAGCTTATCGCTCGAGAAATTTGGTCCATATACAGCATAATTATTTGAAATTAAAGGTGCGAGCAGAGATCATGAGAGTTAAGCAATCATGGAGTGATTATTTAGAAGAAAAGGAAGAATTCCTTCGGGTACTCATATTAATCTTCAATGTGTCCAAAATTTTCGCCTTCAGGCTTTATCAACGGAATATGTAGAAATGCAAGCAATGCAAATCTGGCTATTATCAATATATAATTACTATAATTAATATATAATATAATTATATATAATATTAAATGTATTAATAGTACTGCAGCAACTATCATATATTATAATTATTATATACTACCAAAAGAAGAACATTGGAGTGAACAAATTTCCGAAAAAAAATCTGATGAATGGATACAATGGACTCAACCTTGCTTGTCATTCATGAACTTCATACTTTTCTTTCTTTTGTAAATAAGTCATTTCTCTCATCATACTTTTATTTGTAGTTAGTGGTCTTCACTCATGTTGTAAATATTATTATTTGAATGTTGCTCACGCTTCACTGATAGTATCCAGATTCGCATTGCTTGCATTTCTACATGTTTCATTGATAAAGCCGAAAGTCGAAAATTTTGGACACATTAATTAATTAATTGGACGCAAAGATTAATATGAGTATCCGAAGGAATTCTTCACTTTCTTCTGAACGGTCTGTCCGGGTGCGTGGAGGACCACATCATGCATTTGTATGGAGTGATTAAGTCTCAGAACAAAAGTGTGGTATCTGGAATGATGTGTGTGAGCTGCATGGGAGTGGTCGACGCAACTTGACTTCTCCATCGAAAGACATAACTGCGCTGATTGAGAAATTGACGCAAAATTTCAGTAATAATTTCAATGTCGAGCCTGATCCTCAGTCCTGCTCTCTTCTAAGTAAAAATTGGTCAGTTGAAATTGATACGGTTTTGGTTCGATGGCATCTGAGAAAACTGAAGCTCAAACAGACCCCAAGTTATGACGAAATTCCTACGAAACTACTTTGCGAAGGTAGTAGATCTCCCAACTGTTTGGAAAAATGCTTGGGTACAACCAACACCGAAGAAGTCGAATCCAAGTGCAAGCAATTATCGCCCAATTTCACTTTTGTCGATAATCTCTTGTTGTCTCATTGCATATGAAGGACTCATTCATCCAGAGTTTTGGTGTCAATCAACATGCCTTTAGACTTCTTGGCTATACTGTAGGTACTCTTATTACACAGTTACCAGGTCTATGGAATCTCCCTCCAACCAGTTTGTAAGAATGACTTGCTTGGATCTATCGAAAGCTTTCGATAAAATTCAGCATAATGGTCTGATAAGCTCACTGGATCAGCATCAATGCAGTCATGGGTTTTGTAATGGCTCGCATCCTACTTCTTTGATCGTTGTCAGCGCGTTTCGATTAATGGTTTTCATGGTAACCCCATTCTTGTAACATCAGGGTCTGTTATGGGGCCCTATCCTTTCTGCATGTTCATCTCATCTCTAGACCTCTGACTGTGCTACTTTGATTAAATTTGCCGATGACTTTACTCTTGTAGAAAGCTTCACGGGCAGCGCAAATCCACATTATCGTTTGTTTGCTATCCGATCCCTAAAAGCCGTTTGCTTCAAAACAGCAACTACTCGTATTTAAGTCTTCAATGCGATTGTTCTTTCTGTGTTTCTATACTGTTCTCCTCTGTTTGCAAACTTATGTCATGATGATGTCACCAAAGTGAGTAAGTTTTTTTAGACGTGCTCATAGGACCATCTATGATGAGTACTGCACATGTACAGCTATGGAAGACTTTGTTACGAGTCAACAGAATTTAGCACTCAAATCATTATTCAAATGTGAAAGTGAATCTCATCATTTACATCATCTGTTTGCGGAGCGTCTACCAAGAAGCAGCCACTTTCGCATGCCCTCAACATCTAGACGTCTTAACTCTTTTATCCCATGGGCATGTTCGAATGCAGATTCTATGAGTAGGACTTCATGATTGTTGGACATGTGCATATTTATTACCATCATTACCTTCATCTCTGTGTCTGATTTACCCTTGTCTTTCTCCATTTCTTTTGGACATAAACATACATGATATTTTGATGGATCTCGATAAAATGATATGTTTTAATAGTATTCAATTATCAATTTATCAATAATTTTTTTGCATGAAGTGTTGTATGCATCAAACTTGGCGATGAAGTTACTAAAAATAATACAACTATCATGCATGCAAAAGTCAACAGCATCTTTGATACTCCGCTGTGCTAGTCTGACCACGAATCGAAAGGAAGTCCGTGTAAGAGGTTCACCTTCCTCCCTCGCTGTGTCCTGGGGCAGACTTTGTTGTTGGGTTTGTGGGTGGATCTATGCACGCTGCTGTTTGTGCAGACATATGTCAAAGATTCAACTCGTGTTGACAAATATAACATTGTTTTGTATACTCAAATCTGACATGCGCAGGGAATAATACAATTATCACTTGACGACGTTGGTAAAGGAGAGTCGGGACAATTACCTGTTTCTAAATCCAAATCGATAGAAGCACATATATCAATAATGCTTTCAAGCAGGTTCAATGGAAATGTCTGTCCTGTATTCATTAAAATATTCATAAACTATTTGCTTTAACAGCCAGCTCATGCAAAAGTTAGTAAACGACACTTCGTGAAAGAGTCGGTTCTGATTTATGGGAATATATTTAGATTTAACTTCTCATGCGCAATATATATAGCTTGATACTCAATCTAACATTGCAATAATTGATTCAATTACAAATACTTTCATCAAGATATTAGGAATTTGATCTGATTCAGCGACAAGGATGTCCGCCGATTAAAATAATGCAATTTGGACAGCTAGAAAAACCAAAATCGCACTTTCCGAAAATGTCCAGAAGAATCTGCACGTAGTTAAAGTAAAAAAATATTAGTTTGGTCAATTGTTCTATAAAAGCGTTTGTATATAAAATGCCAAATCGGAGGTCATCATCAGGATAAAATTTTTTATACGCCATCATCCTTTTAGTGGACAACCACTTCAAACGAGCTAAAGCTGCCCATAGTCGTTGAATGGTTGTTCAATGACTGATCATTGCAAGTCCATGATGTCCACGGAATATCTGGTATATCTCGTATGTCCCATTGCTGATTGAGTGTAGCGCAAAACATGCATACATGCACTCATTGTCCATTTCAACGGGCTTTCACAGGTTGCCGAGTTTGGTGACTTTGTTATATGTTGAATTCACAACGTGGATGTGTGAAACCTGCTGTTAGAAACAAATCAATTTTAAAAAAGCGCTCGCCAATAATGTGGTGCGCATATTGCGTAGCTTGCGTAGTATTTACACGCTGTAGACTGTAATCAGCCAAATACCAGACAATTTATTAGCCATAACTTTATTTTTTTACATTTATAGCTTTATAAAGTGAATAACGACTATAGGGAAATATTGTATATATACAGTAATACCCTTAAAAGTTGAATAATTTAAAAACAGAATTAGAAAATTGCCTCTAGGTGTAGAAAAAGAACTCTACTTACTTAAAAAAAATTGGATATTCTTATAATTGAAAATGATTAAAGATACCATCCAATTTTGATAAAAGTGCATTTATCAAACATAAGTAGAAACATAATCATATGTCAAACACAAGTATGTGATATACAGTGCAAGCAATGATACAAATTAGTCCGTGCGATCAGTCAAAAATTGTCTTATAAGCAGGAACTTTGTTTGATAATACATAGCATCAGCCAAAATACTGATTTGGCTGATAAACTGTCTGCCAATACTTTCATGAACATGTACGATGATAAACTTCAATGTAACTGCCATGTTCAAAAGGGGACTTAAAATATTTTGATTTTCTCAAACATTTCTAAGGTTTGTGGTCTCAAATGCATTTAGGCCTACTCAAATACTTTGCATTTCGTTAAAAAAACATTTGATTTAACATTAACATTTAATCATATGCTAGTCAAAAGCAAAATATTAGACATTGAGATGCATCAGGAGTCACTATATTCAAAGAAGCACTATGTTAGTTGTAATAAGCACGCATTTTTGTTTAGAAAAGGAAAGGCTATATTATTACATGAATGACGTCAACGACATCTAAATCCTGCGCTCTATGGAATTAGTGCTGTCAGGTGGCAAGAACTCACTCCCGGACAACATGTCTGCTTTGCGCTGATCACCAGGTCGAGCGTACGTTTTCGACAGACAAATCAATTTTATCTGACAATCGCCGGTGACTTACTCTCTGAAATATCAGTCTACAATTGCTTTAGTCAATATGTGGAAATAGATAGGGCCTACCAGTTTCTTTAACGCTTTCATTGTTAAGAACTTTCGGGATGAGTGTCTAAATATGTTGATAGAATGAACTTAATATTTCCTGAGTGTGCAGTCATCACTATGATTCACAGCATAGTCTGATTTCTAAGAATTAGAATTAATAATTTAATTATTAATAATTATTAAATATTTTGACGATTTTTGTAAATATTCCGAGGTTTTGAAGTAATTAGTCTTTAAGTATGTTGACACTTTTGGCCATACTGTAGGGATGTGTAGGTAGAGTGTCGACTCAAAAAAGTATCTGCATACTGTGAAAATTTTAGTATGAAAAGATTCAGTTTTTTGCGGAGATTACGCTCCCGTGGTCCAAAAATTATTTGAGCACTTTTGAAAAAAGTCAAAATCAGCCAATTTATATACTACCGAGATGGCTCTCCTATACAAGTAGTATGAAATAAGTTGGATATCAGCAGGAATGAATATTTGCTGAAAAGTATCCTAACTAAGCTGAAATGAAGCTGATTATCAAGGGATATTCATGAATTGTATTATAATGAAAGTCTTCATGAAAAAGTCGACATCCTATTGTGCTTTCTTGGCTGAAATTTCAAGTTTTTAATTCAATTTTCACCGGCTTGATTTTGTGATTCACTAAATTCACGTTTCATTTCTGGAATCATAATAGTGATGTGGAACCATTTACATCTTTCAAAGTTAATTGAAATCACTGTCTTTGATTAAGTGATTGTACTGTGCCAGTGGCAGGTTGCAATTGTGATATGATCACGCTTAAGAAAATACTCTTGAGGTTGAGCATGAAAGTAATAGGAACCCATCGAATTTCTCATTCAACAAACATTAAATCTCCAAGGCTTTCATGAGAATCTGTGAAATACCATCATTCCTTCTGCATTACAGTCATGATCACTCAATTCCGTTGTAATTTCTTCAAAACTGCAAAAATTTGCATATCTCACATTTGGTGACAATACCCCTGTATCTCCCTTGAGTTCATTTAGTAAAATCGAAAGTGTACACATTGGTGCTTTAATAAATGCGGAGTTACCACTCTACCTAATATTCCTACTCTATGCTTTTGTCTAACCTAAGGTAGGTGCTAAACCTATCTTGAAAAAGTTACCCAACTTTGATTAAAGTACAAATGAAGTCTATTAAGTTGATCAACTATAAAGAAAGCAAGGTCAAGACTTATCTTCTCAAAATTCGATTTATTTAAACTTTGCGCTCCACTGAGAAAAATAATTAGTGGAAAGTTTCTATGAACACTTAATCAGTTAATTTTCTTTTCAGAATAAAATTTTGTAAGCTTCCTCAATTGAAACATGGAATGATGTGTCAAATATAGTCCATGCTTGTCATAAACAAACTCACAAAATTTATATTGAGTTAATTGTATAAACTTTCATCCGCTTAATTGACATCAGCATATCATGTAATGCAACATGCACTGCAAATTCGTCATTCATGTCATCGAATAGAGACCTCATCACACCTAATCACACCCTCTAAGACCTGAGGGGTCCAGTGGACCCCTTTTACAAATTCTTAGTTTATCTGCTTAAATCGATATGAAATCATTAGGAAAGTTGATTTTAAGTAAAACAATTATGCTTGCGTGTAGCAAGTCGATATAACTAATCGTCTGAGTGTATTTCAGCCTTCTCAGAAAACACATGCGAAAATGTGGTGTTTTTGCAATTCAGCGACATTTAGCACAGTATTAGTTGTACTAGGAGTTTCCTGTAGCCATAAAACCTCAGATAGTTGATTTTTATGAAACTGATTGATACCATGCAGCATGACCCTTAAATTTGGCCATTTTTAAAATGATTTCCTTACTAATCAGAAATAGGCCGGAACTGAGCCATAATTGCTGCATTATAAGACCCTCAAAACAGCTGTGGAGATTTCAAGCTCATCAATTCTTGCTGTGAAACCTTTGCCAACAGTATGCTTTTAGTGTTGAACTAATGTATAAATATAATGACAACTTTCATTTTGAGCATTGATTTATGCTGACTTGTTCATGAATGCCAACCAGTCATGCACGATCATGTGCGAAAACAAAATATTCACATTTTGAGATCTTCTAGCATGACACACATGCACGAGCATGAAGTTAAGATTGAATAAATGTATTTCACTCATTATGCACCATCGTGGACATGCACAAAATCATTTTTCATTTGATAGTAAAAATTTTGTTATGGGAATTTCTACATCCTCTGAGACCTGAGGGGGGTTCAGTGGACCCCTTGGCCTATCTACCATGCTTCTACTTATTCAATTGAAATGAAATAACACACACAAAATCACCGTCAAAAGTGATTATTTTACATGGGCATGAGCAGTTGATATATCATCAGCAGAAAAGGTAAAATAGAAAAATATGGCTCCGAGGTCCACTGGATCCCCCCTCAAGTCTCTGAGGGTGAATCTCATTTATCATCATTATTGTGATGTCTTAAATCATCTTTGTGTTCCAGATCTGAAATAAGCTGTGGTGAGCGTTGCGATAAGTAAAGTACTTCAGCCGAAAATTTGTCGCTTATATTTGCCGCTTTGAAATTTCCGGCGATCAATCCTGCTATAAATTCAATGGTAAAGTAGAAAACAAAAAGGCTTTTATTAACATTATTTTAAGTATTGTTTTAATCAAAAATTTTCAAACTTTCTACAACTAGTTTCGTTTTCCATTTCACGTGATTGGGCAGGCGGAATCTGCTCATAATCGGTGAGTGTGGAGTTTAAAAGCTTCAATTGAAATGGTCCCGGACAGCGTTGCCTCCGGCCTTCGAGACACCATGCTCCGCGGAGGCAGTGCATCGATGCATGGTAGTATAATTGAATCCGTGAGCATTTCTTTTGGGAACATGTCGATTCTCCTGGAAACTATCAACTAAGCAGTGGATTGGTAATTTTGCTTCATGGAAAATGACAGAAAAGCTTCTGTTGCTGGAAACTTGTTTCTAGCCTGGTCCGGGCTTTATGACTATCCAGTATTCTTGACCGTGCTAAAATACATCGCATAAGTGTGAGCGCTTTTAATGACATTTCCGATTTTTATTTCTTTGTAAAGATTTGATTTTTGATACACTGATCAAGCTGTACATCAAATATCAAAACTGCTGAAGGTACATGTCATAGAAATAAAGAGCAAATTGTTTCAGCAGAATGCTAAATTTTTACGGATAATATTATCCTATTTTGAAAAAGGACATAATATTCAAATTACCTTGCATATGTGAGATAAATTTCACACGATTTAGAATATTCATGTGTTAAATAAGATCTCAATACTATGATAAGTTATGAATGACAAAACGTCTATAATTGTGATATGATAATTATACGATCTATACTATCTATACGATGATTAAAGCATATGAACTGATATAAAACGCCATAACAGTCACATAAGACGTCACAACAGATATAACAGTAAACATAACAATAACATGAAAATGGAAAAATCAATCAAGGCTACTTGGAAATGTCAAGTCGATTTTCGGTTAAGCGAGTATTTAGTACAGCTCGTACTCAAAAAATTATTGGTGTTGGCTACACTGAGTTTAATTATATGTTTTCAAGAAATATGCGGCCGATACTTCAAAAAACATAGCTCTTCTGAATTTGTAACCCAGAATAAAAGAACGTTTTTCTGAGACCTTCATCCGCGCAGGTTCCACGCACGCGCCGCTCAAACCGCTCATCCGCGAATCTTCGCGGAACCGCGACACTCTAGGAGACTATTGAACTGTTTTGTGATCTATTAAGTGAAGATAAAAGTGAAATGTTTTGCCTATTGAGTGAAAACAAAAGATATGAGATACTGTTTTTCAATTTGACACAGGACTAGGCCTGACTTGACACAAGAGGCGTAGGCATATGCAAAGATTAGGAGCCAATAAACAAGATAGCAGTATAATGTGCATAATACTCTATTAATGAAAATAATCGAAAACCCTATACTAAAAGATCCTATAACCAGAAGACACAGTGTTTGTGATGTTGTGCTGTGACAATTTTGTTGATTTATATATTGTTGTAAAGTAATAAAATGTTAATTTTGGATCCTTAAGCATTTTTATCTTATACAATATTACATGTACATGTATAGGCTGTGGTGTTTTAAGTGTAAAAAAGAGGGTTATTTTTAATATATGAGTAGTAAAAATAGAGTACCCTATTTTTGAATTTATCACAGGATTCATCGTTTATCGCGTTATTTTGGAAGTCCAAATTCATCGTTTCATCGCTATCGGACTTAGCGGAAAATTTTATCGTTTTATCGTTATCGCTTTATCGCTGCCCACCACTGCTGCCGCGCTTCAGTGCTAGCATAGTAGGCCCAAGTTATTTCAATCAGTAGGATCACTGAAATCACGGTAGGGAATTTTTGCAAAATTGATGTATAAGATTACATGAACATCTGGAACTATCCTTAACAATAAGTCATTAAACAACGGAGATCGCAGGTGTTGCTAAATGATCTTACTTTGACTTGATCACCGCAAAATTTGTTCTTTATTCGAGTTCTTGCCGATCCATACGTCAATTAAGTATTGAAGCGATTTTGGTGGCTGCATTGATAGCAGTTGGAAATTTCGTCGCAATTAGCCAATGAGCAGAATGTCCAATCAGGCAGAGATTAAGTATAAGACGAAGAAATGAAAATTGCGATTAAGTGATTCCCGAAGATATATTCCTTTACTAGTATATTAGCAAAGTCACGCCTGAGATGCAGTAGACCCAATGTAAAATTTTGGCAGTGATAAATTGATAATCGATGAACTTTTCTAAACATTGTTTTTTGCGGTGTCAAAGATAATTGTGTAAACTTGTTTAGACAACATCTGTGTTCAAGTTTGGCTATTCTTGGAAATAAGTAAGCTGTATGGAGATTGTCTCTAACTTAATGAGACGAGTTTTGATTCCGACAAATCCTATAAGTCCGCATATTCAATGTCAAGACCCGTCTTATTTTCGAGAAGCTACAGGTAACTATTTTACTGTAAGCTTATTATGATAATATCGTAAGGACGCAAGCGTATGAAAATGAATATACATGAAGCAACCGCCCTCTCTCCAGGAATGCCAATGAGAATGGAAGCCCGTGGGGAATGAGGTAGCGTGCTTAGACTGTCAGCTTAGACGCGCAGCGGTTAGTCCTCGTTCTCACTCGCGCAGTAGCATTTTAGTCAATTGTCTTGCTGTGATGTACTTGAAACATTCTGTTCTTGTTGCTGTCGTTGCCTTGTCAAAATTAATTTTTCATTATAAACTTTACTCTCACTTACGGATAAAAACAACTGAAACTATTAGGTATACTTGAAAAGAAGAAATGTTTCGGCCTTTTCAATGTTATGAGATTCAAGTAGTGGGAGCAGCAACTCTTCATACACAGGAGTGAAAACATTCAGGAAAGATTTAACACTTGTGCTACCATGATATTTTAAAGACGTTGTTTACCATGACTGCCAATTTTTTGCCACCTTGATAAAGTGGCAGAATAAGGTACTACTGTTATATTGAAATATTGCACTAATACATATACTTATTACTATCAGTCATCGGTATGCACATAATTTTCTGTATGCGATACTTATAAACTCATAATTAGAAATTTTAAAATCAACTTAAAATATTTCTTCATTTTAAATAGAAATTTGCATAATTATTCAAAAATTTCGAGTTTTCACATACAGATGGTTTTCTACGCTACGACTCATCCTTTTAATTGCAGGTCTGCATTTTACATGCACATCTCCGTATTATCTGTAATAGACGCCCTCTCTCCATTGTAATGCCAGATCTCTCTCTCTCTGATTATGGAGCCACATGAAACGCATTAAAGCCCCACAATGCATTAAAAGAGGATAGGATTCCCATCTGTAATAAACAAACGCCTCTCTTAAGTTCCCATTATAAATCACTTAAAAAAATTGACGCACATAGGTTTAGAAAAGAGAATGCGGTGCTGAATTACTGGTACATTATCATTAAAAATATCTTTCTCAAAGATAATCACGTTGTTTACGGTGACTGGCGCAAAAATGACAATGATGTGAAGGTTATAAAAAGGAAGTTATTATTCATCCATCCCTACCTTTAGTACACGGACTGGTCATTGAATTTTTTTGCTACCATTTTTCTTTTTAGAGAAAAATTAGAACACTCCCTTGTTTTGGCGACATTTTTGATCTATAAGTGACGTAAAACAAAAAAGTCAAAACTTCCCGACATTTCGCCCTCCATGGACTTATTCATGGACCAAATAATTATTCATCGCCCATGAATAACTCCATGGAGGTTTTGACTTTTTTGTTTTACGTCACTTATAGATCGAAAATGTCGCCAAAACAAGGGAGTGTTCCAATTTTTCTCTAGAAAGAAACATTATAGCAAAAAGGAATTTCCTCTCGTGCAAGGCAATTAATGTTCATGGAATATCAGTAGAATGATAAATTCTTCAAACATGTGCAAGATCAGAATATCATAATTCAGCTGTCAAAAGTAATCATGATTCTCAAGTCAGGCAAAAAATTGCCAGTCATGGCAGCACAAGTGTTAATTACAAGATAATTTGCCATGTGACATAACTTTCTATGAAGCGGAAGATTGTAATATAACTGATAGAAAGACTGCGCGGTGCGTGTTTTCCAAAAATGCAAAACATTCTGAGAAATGGTGTGCATGATTGCTTTCAAATCTCCATCCAGTTCTATGACTACCACTGAATCATTTTTATCTATAGTGCTCATTCCAGCATCTGATGTCATTGAAAAGAGCACAAAGTTTGACATGATGTTAAAGAAATTTCCTGTCATATTTTGCATTGTCTGTCATCAGCAGCAATCATTTTTTCTCTGATGTTTTGCTAGCAATTTCACTGTTTCGGAATTTTATATGATATTTGTTTAACAATTCAATTATTTGTATTCCAGCTGGCTACTAAAACATGCTGTTCAACTAAAATTACAACTTTTCATTATCAGATAAAATGTGGAACCTTCTTATCGATACTCGTAAGACAATGCAGTCCGTCTTAAAATGATAATTGTAATGCCAGAAGAACAAAAATTGTTTACTTCGACTTTTATTGAACGCAATTAACATGCAATCTAAAAGAAAATCAAACAACTTCACATCATGAACAAAGAAGTACTAATTATTGCAAACTGCCTCAAACTTTCCAGGATTAACGCCCGAACTTCACCGCCAGAGTCCTACGTACACACAAATGACAGATCATGAACGATACAAAGGTATTTGCATCACAAATGAAATTTGTGAACACTATTGAAATCAATTTATAAACGCTCGATAACCAGGAGTCACAGTCGTAAGACGCAAACCAAGAAGCTAATATGATTTTCCGTGCGTGCAGATGCTACAGTACTCGCTCTCCCTCAGTTTCAGTTTCCCTACCGGAAAATGCAAGCTGGATACATCTTCTGATCGGAAATTTTAACCTTGGTTCTTGCATTCTACTTTATTTTCCTTGTCTGTCTCATTTTCCTATTGGCTACGTTGGTTTCGATATTTTTATGCTGCAATATTTTAAAGCCATCAATTTATGCATCCTATTTTATTGAAAATTAATTTAATTTAATTTTCCCCTTCTGTCTTATTTTCCCAAGGGCAGAATTCCCTTCAATAAAAAAGTCATAGATGTACTCCATTTACAACTTTCTGTAAAAAGACAAATTAGTGCTCATGTTCCTCGATTTGAAAACACTCCGTCCTCGAACATTCACAATTTCGCAAAGATCGGACGACTAGTTAACCGTTTCCATTACAAATGCGATTTACTTACCTTGATCTGCGAGAAATATCATCGACCAGCAATTCACTGAATATTTTATAGGAGAATGTGGCTATTGTTGTAGATGTACATGTAATGTCGTCTTGCAAAGCTCTTGCATAGGCAAGCTTTGTAAATTCAGACGCCACTACTACAATGGCACTTGGATAGTTCTTCCACACCA
Source organism: Prostheceraeus crozeri (assembly GCA_907163375.1). Taxonomy (NCBI): domain Eukaryota; kingdom Metazoa; phylum Platyhelminthes; order Polycladida; family Euryleptidae; genus Prostheceraeus; species Prostheceraeus crozeri. Next base: position 237,664 of record CAJQUW010014178.1, on the reverse strand, counting down.
GACACCGGTATTCTATGATCATCGAGTCTTTGACTGACATGTTGTCAACTTCCAGAGAAAACCAAGACATTGATCGATCAGACACCTGCCTATTTATCTTATTGCAAACGTTCGAAATCATGGAACCTTTTAGTCAATTATGTTCATGCGACCATCATAATGAGGTCAAATAAGATCTCTATATGGAAGGCGGAAACTTAGTGCCGTGTACAGGTGCACGTAAACATGTATGTTGCGGTTTTAAGTTTCCTACTGGGAAAATTAGATCAAGAATTCTTTTTCATAGGAATCTAAAAGCAAGATGACAACTTCCGACCGGAAAATAAAACCAAGCAAAACTGAATATCGTAACAACGGTGAAAATAATTTCTCACATCTGGCTCTGTTAATTAAGTATTTTTAGCATTTGTATATAGCAGGGTCGGAACCGGCCGCCGGAAGGCCGGTTAATATAATTAGAGCCAAGTCGACTGTTGACGACATTCAGTCTAGAATAAATTGCTTAGTCAATCATTACAACATTAAGAGCATGTAAATGCAACATTGAGAGGATCTACGGGTATGCTTTGTGATGTAAATACTGCGAACTGTCAAAAAATGATTTCCGACAACTGATGCATGTAGTTCAAACCCTACTCTTCGTCAAATAAAGTTTCCAGAGTCATATGTTCTAGCCTGTATGAATTTTGGAAGCATTGGGCATTCCTAAACCTATCTATTTTACAGTTATTCCAGATCTTGAATAATTTCACTACATGGAATAGTTTATGTAACACGTGGAGCTTAGAGATTAAATGAGTGACGGATTTCAATGAAACATGGGGCCTACTACCCGAGCATTTGACAGTGGATCATGGATAGTTGTTGACGTAGGAATTTTGATTGATGTAGGTACAGAAACATTCCCGCTCGGTCTTAGGACATGAAATGAAAAATTGATGACAAGTCATCAATGTTAACTCAAAATATCTGGATTTAAACTGTAGTAAGAAGAATTCCCAATTGACGCCTCAAATCACTAGAATTCCCTTGCAGGTGAAGAAGTAAATAATACTTAAAGAATCACTTCAAATTTTGCACGTCGCCGACAAAACATTTCGCAACAACAGCACAGTCAGTGATCAAATTGTTCATCTCAGAACTTCCTCCCCCAAAATCCCATTTCCAATGGAAGCCAAGGACCAGTGGCGTCTTCTCCGTACTTGCGAGGCCTTCGGCGCATCCTAAATAATAATTTGCCAACATTTATAAAAATGAAAAGTGCCATCATTCATTATATTTCATTTAAATTCGATAGCTTCTCGTAGTAGCTGTCCGTCTCAAAATCAGACGCTCAACCTCAGAGTGAACCGTTTTGCGCGTGCTCGAATCAGAGCTGTTTTCTTCTAACGATTAGACACACATGCTAGTCGTGTGTTCAGACGGAGCGAAAGCGAGTTGTGTGCGTGTGAGGCAGCAAGCGCACGCGCCCGCACTAATATTGGCTTCTCCAATTTTTACAATGAAATTCTCCGTTATTCTTGATCGAGGCTCGGTACTTTAATATAGAAAGAGAAACCCAATCCAATTGTTCCAGTCATTCGTTTCTCGTCGGAGAGGTCACTACGTCAACAATAGCAGCTGACTGACGTTCAGATAAGACTGTGACCAGATGATGAGCGTTCGCCAATGAATGCAGAGTAATGCATCTGACTCGAACACCCAGATTCTGTAGAATTCCATAATTTGTTTTTGCGTGATTGATGTGACGCTATGTTTAGTACTGTAGATAAGCTCATAATCACGCCTTTCGTCCGAAAGGAATATACTGAAAAGATGACAGTCGTCAAGCAAGGTAGGCCAACACCTTATTTAAAAATTGACAGTACTCACAGAGAAAGAAATAAGAGATACACAAGACATTTTAATGCATCAAAATTTCAAACATGTGAGCGGCTGACCGGCCATGAGAAACGCAAGAAACTGTTGACCTTGCCTCCTTTTTCTCGAGAAAATATGGTCTGGACAGAAAGGGGATATAGTAATCTCAGCTCCTAGAGTAAGGCGGTTAGGCGACATGAGCAATTAACTTCTCATGTGCACATTGACTTGTCATTAAAAAATGTTCGGGAAATTGTTATTAAAAATTCATCTTTTATGAAAATTAATGTTATAACATAAAAAATGTCTGGTATAGAAATAGTATTCCAATGCCGAGCGAAGGCCTGTGGTCTGGGAGCACGCGACGCCACTGCCAAGGACCCTTGGCTACACGATATTTGCGTGTTTTACATGACAACCACGTTAATCTATGTGTTCACGACGTAATTCGCGACGTGGAAATATTGTCCTTTTTAGGTCATTTTTATATCTTCTGTTGCATATTATTTCATGAAGTAATTTGAATTGGCCATTAATTTAATTCAGTTGCACCGCCGTGCATAAGCAAAAATTCTCATCTAAGCACACTACTTTCAATTACAAATAAGTATACTTTTCTCAATATGCAATATTTTTAGGGTGATGATAATGTCCATCCGCGACCGCGATCAACATTTACTTTAATGCTCAGCTGTTGTCTGGCGTCGTGACATTGGCTCATGAGTTCACATGAGTATTATGAGGTTTAACAGAAAATTGATTGAATTTCAATTATTTCCTGCATTTTGATTTCGCAAGCATCTTTCATCATGTGAAGCGAAAGCAGCTGAAGACAAATGGTTCTTCTTTGGCCAAGTAGCCTACTTCATGAGAGGAACAGCTACATGTGGATTCAGTTCCAGCAAGTAGCTCTGTGCAATCCTTATCTGGTCGCTGGAGAGACGACGTCCCGTATAGCGATGGTACAGTAAATAGGTCGCTAATACTGGTGGTGTGATTGCACTCTGCTATGACAATGCTAAGTGATAGTTGTCGTACTCTAGGGCAAGGACAACTAGATATCAATAAGCTGCTTATAACATATTTAGTAGTCCTTGTCTAGGGTCCGTCGAGACCGAAGGTCGAGAGGCGGAGACGAACTGCACGGCTGCAGCACGCTGTCATGCTTCACACTTTGATCAACCATTTTCCAAAGAGTTCAAGACAGAACAAAAGTATCAGGACTCTCTCGGTAAAACGTTTATTGGTCTATCACTTTGAGCTAAGATTAATAGCCAATTCCTCAGTGTGATATTCGGATTCTCACTCAAATTGTTTATGTCATGAATTCTGCAGAGGGATTTTAGTGTTTATCAGTTTATACCCCATCAATCTTCATATGAATTTTTTTTCTTCCACTTGGATTGATAGTACTGCATTAAATTACTGTACTACCGCTCTCATTTTAAACAATTTTTTTCTGAGAAACTACTGAATGAATATTCTTGAAACTTGCCATATAATGTCAGTGAATTATGCTTTATATCGCATACCATTTCTAATTTTTTTCGCATCACATATCGCACAGCCGACAAAATAGCAATTTCGCTCCATTGATGTAATGCTTTTTTGCCAGGATAAGGACCGTACTAAAATGGGTTCAAATTTAGGCATCTATTTCTCATCTAGCCCTTTTAAACAATTAAATATCTTTACATGCAAGACTCCCAGAGGGCCACTGTCCATGCACTATGCTCTATTGATTGACTAGTCCGGAATACTTGCAAAGGCAGCGGATATTGACAATAGATGCAGTTGCTTGTGAAAGTTGCTACTTTTCTTACTGATATGATGAAAGTGGTCGATTCGTGAAAATTTGTTGACTTGTGCTATGAATAGATGACGCAATCGACCACTTTTATCGATGAACTGATTGAATAGGTTGCTGAGATTTCTATGTCTATCAAATGAGCTTGCATGTCTATCACACAGACCAGACGGCGAGACAAAATTGCTGAAATATGGTTGTTTTATGTTGATTTTAAATATTATAGCGAACTTTGTAATAAATTTTATATATTCTAAAAAGCAAGTTTCCTATTGATTTCGATTGAAACAAGAACAAAAACAACGGAAGGCTGCCTTCAGAGTAATTTTGGTTCAAATCCTTCTCCAATAGACATCTCGAAAGACACATCCACTTTCTATGTCTCATGAAATCGAGAGATCGAAATGGTTTGTCCGATTATTGACAGTCGCAGAAATCGAAGTCCAATGTAAATGGCCAATTCCAAATTTTAGCGACAATCGTGCTGCAAAACGTCGAATGTGTGAAACAACTCTTACTCTATGCTTAACCATTATAAATGTAAATTGTTCTAATTCTATGTCCTGAAATATACGTCTGCGTACAACGAATACATTGCATACAACAATAGTGCAATAAGAAATTTCAACAGCCATGTAGCGATAAATTCTTCGATAATATTGCACGATGAGGGTCATTTATCGTCCGTTGAGCAATAAAAGATGATGTCGTTTGTGTAGACTATAGAATGTAAACTTTCTTAATCTTAGAATTCATTCCAGGTGATATCCAATAAGGATCTCATACCTAATGTAGGTAGGATCAATGACGTTGTAATATTGTACAAACACTATTATCAAACAATTATCAATGACGATTGATGATCAAATATGGATCACAAGAATCTATAATGCTGACGCGTACTGTTTACTTAGTTCCGGTAGTCGTTACACGTTCATTAAAAAACTATTAGGCCTATTTTGTATCTATATAATTTTGTATTAAGTCATTTAAGCTTGTCTTTGAAGTCAGTGTTAGCAATTTTAATGATTTCATAAAAGTCATGCAGCCCAAGCAGTTGGCTGTAGCCTGTAACATACTACGCTAAATATTTCCTAAAATCTTTATCCAAAGGCATGAATGTAATGACAACAAATAATGCTATGAGTTTGCATTAGGCCTATTTGTCCTAAAGCACCAGAACAATGGCTACTCCTACAATAGTCCTTTCTATACGTAGGCTAATTGTTTGGAATAGTTTTCCAAAATTTGCTAACTACAGTATGCAGCAACCATTAAGTGCAATGTACGTGTAACCGCGAGTTATTACATTTAAAGCATCGTATATACACGTATCCTAGCATTATCAACTTTTAGATATATGGTCTTCCGAGTTATAAGAGTAGGCTACAACGAGCGTTTCCACACTTTGTAGCACCCTCAACAGTAGAACGATTGTTCGTCTTCAACAATCTATACAACGTTGGGGGTTGCTTAAACGATCTTAAAATATTGTACCTATGGAAAGGATCAAGTAATGATAAGCTACTGCTGATCGGTCTTATCACTTTTCGTAGGATGTTAGGATGACTTTTCATCTAAAAAAGAATATGAACTGTTAACGGTTGTAACGAAATATATGTGGGTCAGACTGGGGATCTTTTTCGTAGTAGACTGACTGTTCATAGACAGCAAATAAATAATGAGCAAATAGGATCCTTGATGTTGGTGCTCATATTGCAATGTGTTGTAGAAATCTTCCGATGCCTTTTGCCTTTTGAAGCTGCGCCAATATATCAACTGCATCCATCTACGAATCACTTTGACAGAGACAAGAAAGAGCAGGATTTATTTCTATGCTGAAATCTAGCTTGAATGCAACTTCATAGATTTTGTATGTATTTTAGTTTATTAAGTTGTGAATATATCATTCCCATGAGTAGCCTTCCAAGAAGGAGGTGAAACCGGTCGAGAATACTGACTTTTCCTTGAGTTCTCCATATTTTATTAACTACACCATTTTGATACTTTTTACTTTATATATATATATATATATATATAAGATCAAATAATGGAATAAATCAAAATGGTAAATAATATAAAAACCAAAAAAGCACTCAAGGAAAAGTCAGAAGTACCAAAATTCCCGACCGGTTTCGTCCTGATCTAAAGCAGGCTAGTCAGCCTGCTAGCCTGCTTAGATCAGGACGAAACCAGTTGGGATATATATATATATATACAGTGGCGTAGAGTGCTCCCAAACCATAGCCTTCGCTCGGCATTGGAATATTATACTCGGCATTTCTATACCAGACATTTTTTATGTTGCAACATTAATCTTTATAAAAGATGAGTTTTCACTACCAATTCAACCCTGTTTCCAGAACATTTTTAAGACCAAGTGAACGTGCACATGAGAAGTTGATTTTTCTCATATCGCTTCATTGCCTTACTCAAGGAACTCAGATCATTACCCCTCTCTCTGTCCAGAAAAGTTAAACGAATGTATCACCAATTATTTCGATACATTCCGTTTCCGTTTCAGCACCAGTGACGGCGTGACCAGTTTATGTCGGCAAGAACAAGGAATTTCTATGGAGTGTGCTATTTCTCCCATCCTTTTTGTACTGGTCATGGAAATGGAAAAGACTTTCACGGACGATGTGACGGTCATAGACAGGGACGCCGGCAAGAGTGTTACAGGTGTTGCTGCCTTAAAACCAGGTGTTGGGGGCGTTGCATGTGTGCCTTCATGAATTACGGAAATACTCCATAAGAAGCTGCAGTTTCACGAATTTCATACTAGTGCCGAATGCTGACTGTAAGGCTCCATTCCAGGCTGATTTTAGGTACATTCTCATTGACGTGGACCAAACATTGCGTTCGTTCGGTATATGAGGTCAACAACATTCGGCTGCAGTCTATCTGCTCAGAATCATCTCAGTTGAAAGTACAGAGGTAATGGAGTCGACCGAAACGGCAGAATATGTATTGGTATGGAAATGAGAGACACAAATTGGTCAAAAATGAGCGAAGGTGACAAAAGAAGGAAGTTACGAGAGAATGAGGTGCGAACCTTGAAAGAAGAGAAGAGACTTTCTCTGGTACTGAAGCAGGGGCAGCAAGGAAAATGGGTCATGTGGGAAGTTGAAGATCGAAAGATCTCATGGAATGATTGGTGGAACATGGGCTATAGGCAGTTGAAGCCGGAAGCTTCAATGGACCTGTGATGTATTTCCAACCCCCGCTAATTTGGCACGTTGGGGAAACACTTGTGTGGGAGGCAATCTTCGCCATAGCCTCTCTAGTTGTCATGTGGCACTGCAGAGAGGATGGTACACACACCGGTAAGCTGGTTTGGTCCTGCAAACGATTGTGGAAGCAGTCTTGGATGCAGTGATACCATCCAGATAACAGAAATTGACTTTGTGTCGAGTGGTCAAACAAAGAGACGAAAATCTCTTAGTGTGTCTCGATCTGTTCCGCGTAAGTGGGAAGTTCGAGTGTATAGACAGCTGCCAGATGAATTATCCCTATCTGACCAACGGCCTGACCTAGTGCTGATCGATGCGGCAGGGAAGAGGATGATTATGGGCGAACTGACCGTTCCCTGGGAAGAGAATGTTGAGGATGTCCATAAGAGGAAAGCTGCCAAATATGTAGAACTTGCCGAAGGGATTCGGAAGCAAGGGTGTAAGTGTGAGCTCATGTCCTTTGAAGTGGGATGCCGGGGTTTCGTTGCTCCATCGGTAAGGAAATATCTTGCGATGGCCGGTGTTAAAAGCGCAAATATCAACATCAATAAGTTGAGTCCGGAGGCGGAAAAAGGTATAGCAACTTTGTGTTAAGGAAATGGGCGCAACGGGCCTTTGCGGACCCCCATCCTGAGAGATGCTGAGCTCTATGGGTCGAAATCTCGGTAACGGATGACGCTCAGCTGATGATTAATGTCCTTTCGGGTGCAGCAGTTGCTGTTTCACATAACTGCACTTTGGTTTCACAAGTATCTTTTATCATGTAGAGTGATGAAAAATCATGCATGTGAAGAAAATGTGTTTTTATCGATGAGTTGGAATTAAAGTGGAATTAGATGCTTGCGATATCTGGTACAGCTTGTCACATGAGCACTTTAGCTGATTTTATTGGCATTGTAGTCGCAATAAGCTTGTTTCATGAGCCATTATTAAGTTATTGACCAACCTAGTTTCGAGCTGTAATAAATTTTTAGTCTAACTATCGAAGCGCTATTTACATGTGACGCAAGAGAAATCAATCTTTATTGCTCTTTAACAATTGCCGCACGAGTCTGCACGATTGAATGTTTCTCTTCTGGAAGTTTTTCCGCCTACGTAGCAAAGTGCGTCAGTGACTTCCATTTTCCTTCTGTTCTACACGAAAAAAAGAAACTGATCGATAAATGTCGGGAACCGTGATTCGCTTTCGACTGAAAGCGCTGTGGACTGCTGTCTTTCGATGGTGAAGATACTCTGACAGCTCAAAATTCTTTTAGAAGCAAACATTCCACAAAAAATCCCTTCTTTATGCTTCATTTCAAGTTTAAGATATAGTGCACAAGAATAATTGATAATGTCTTCATCTGCCTTTTTATAAGACCGACATGCTTAACACATTACGAACAGCGATCGATATTGTAGGCTTAATCATCTTAGGTGATAGGCTTATAACATAACTGACGACTATCCACAATTATTAGAAACGAAGAATATCAAGCATTAGAAATTTCTTGACTTCATGATGCAACAAGAAACCGCCTTGCTATCGCAAGCTTTGACTGAAAGGCCTAATCTAGGCCTTCTATAGGCCTTATCAGCAGAATAATGGCGAAGGTATTTTGCACAATACTACAATAAACAAATACATAAAAAACATATACAACAAATATACATGTATATGTTTATATTTTTGATCTCTAAATCATCATTCATGTTTAAATGTTCATTCTACGGAAGTCAGAAAAATTTCCAAGAACATTCGTTCGCTATGATAGTAATTATATTAAGGAAGGAATAAATATCGTGTGTATACTTGAACTCACCAACGCATTTTAATTTCTCCCCGCGACACAAGTTTACCTTGTTTTTTAATATACGTATATCTAAACATAGGATTATTAAATCCGTGCTCCTAATCACAGACATATCACTGTCAATCACGTTAAACAATTCATCTTTATCCTATTATTAAAAGGCCACAAATTAAGAATTAAATTCTGCCAACATACGAAGCACAAAGAATATTTAATATCATGCATATTTCCAATATGATGCGACGGTCATCTTTCTACATCAGATCTATCTGTCGGTAGTTGTTCACATAGAAAAATATTGGATTACAAGAAATATCGGTATCCCAAAAATATCCCAGATTTTTGATGTAAAAGTTCTACCGAGAAATCTCCATCGGTACCTCACAAATATGTTGAGTGGTCGTTAGCCGACATTTATTATGCTGTTTGAATACAAAAAGTTCAAATATCATGTCTGCAGGTAACAGATGATTACTTCAAGGATTCAGAAGCCATTGAATGTAACAAGCATAACACTACTGTTGATAAAACGAATTTCTCTTCAGCGTGAGGCAGAAAAATAATGTAGAATGTTTGAAAGAGATGAAGCATTTCATCTTACTAGCATCTGACAAGGAATATAGGTGTTCTGAAGAGAAATTTGATTGAAATTTGCGTAGAATTGAATAATATTCACTCAAAATAATTCGAATAACTTATTAGGGGAGATGGAGATATTCAGCCGCCGGGGTAACGCGGTTACGGCGGGCTCTATTTTCCATAAAGTTCCAATGAAACTATTTTAGGATGGCGCTCGTACAGTCGTACTATTAGGCATCCTAAGTCTAGGAGAAAAGTTTGAGCCTTATTACTCGGTTATGCCTCCTGGCAGAAGTCCAAAACTTGTTTTGGTTAAAAAAACGCAACCATTGATTTTTTACGAATTATTGCATATTATATGGTATGCATCAAACTATGCGTACTACCTAATCGAAGAAAATTGATTACAACAAAAGTAAGCAATTGCAAGATTGTTCTCGATGTTATCTGCTTTATATTTGAGTTTACAGTTCTTTTACTCTCTTGTTATTCAACTTAAAATACCTTACAGTCTTTGGAATATAAACAATCATACACATGATAAATTGTGTTGGAAAACGAGTTCAGAAAATGTCTAGTGGTTGAAATCAATTAACATGCTTTCGAGCTAATCGTTTAGATCTCTAGTATGAAGTAAACAGTTAACTGAAAACTGTTTTAATTTGTTGAAGAAACTCGACGGAAATAATTAACAGTGGTGTGAAAAGAGCCGTATAGGTGAAGATCCTACGTATCTCCACACTATGCTAAATCTCCAAACCCTTCTGCCAACTCTCCTCACCCTATGCTAACTAACCTCACCTGACCTCACCTGAAATATTAAGGAGGCTTATATCTATTCTCTTAACCACATGCGTGTATGAATGAAACTTAATGTTTTAACAAAACTTTTGTCAATTCAAGTAACTCCAGTCTCAAATATCATCACATTCTTTCACTAGATACTTCTTATGCACGCATATTTCCAGGGTTGCCGTGGATATGGGGATTCTGTGGGTATAGCCATGGGTATGGGGTGGATGGATGCTGAGGTCATCCTCACAGCTCCCATAGCGCTTATATTAGGCTTCTGTGGGGATTGCTATGATTTTCGATATTCACTAGAAGCAATCAAAACTGACATTTAATCACGGAATAAATTCTGCCTTTGAATTATCAAACAGCTTGACATCTCACCGCTTAAATTCTATGTTTCACATCTGTGACACAATGATAATGATTTTGAATGACTAATAATAACTTCGGTGTGTGAAGGACGTCTGAAGGGGAAGAACGCTACAGGCTGGTTTAAGGGCACAACTTAATGGAGGCTGATTCGCACGCCGCTTTATTGGCGGTATAGTCGGTAAATCATGCAGAATATGCCGGTAAATCACTTACATGTAGATCAAAGCACTTTGATTCATAATGATTATGTGATGTAATTATGCGGTTAAATTATACGTGATAATGCGGTTAATCATTAACCTTCATTTGAAACTTATCACGATATCAAAGAGGTCCTAATAAACATCTGTTTTACACTTTACGCATAAAACAGATGATCATACATGGATCATTCCACTGAAAATTTCAAATTTCATGTCCTAATTTCGACCAGACCTACAGTACACAGATTATCAAAATAGAGGATGTCTGCAATGTAACAAGATTATAGACGCGCAAGACGTTCTGAACTCTTTTCAATGTATAATGGCACATCATGAGAAAACTTGGATAATTTGAAAATAAGGCAGTGTGATTTATAAATTATGCTGAAAAAGTTTCAGAAGCGCTCATTTGCTGTTGCAACAATTTTTTGTGTCATTGGTGCGGGCAGGCTAAAACAATGCGCTTCGACTACCATATCATCATCTTCTCGTGTATAAATTGGCACCAAATACGATTTTGCTTGAATTCGGGGAGTGTAGAGTCATAGTCATCCATTAAAGCTCAAATCCATCTTCTGTCTCATTTCACAACACACATTTCAATATTCATGGCACACACTTATTCATGATCCGTGGTGCGACGGACGACATCACAAGAGAATAGCTTAAATTTCTAATATAGCTAAAATTGATGAAAACCTACTACATCCGGACTAGAAAATGCAGCGTTCGTTTTGACTGAATTTTGTTTCAACTAATACACGGAGTTGAAAGTGATTTTCTAAAATGTCGTCTGTGGTGTAGGAGTCATAAGCAAGGACATTGGTCAGTGATGGCGCAACGAAAAGTTTCATTGCATTACTCTAGACAGGTCGTCCGAAAGCTTCTATAATTTTCGTGGTTTCATATTTTTCTGCTGTTCCTATTTGTACATTATGTACAGTGTTCCACGTATAGGTATAATGAGTATTCCATGTCTGCCTTGCCAACTATAATTCAACGTGCTTTCTCTCGCAACACACCGGCGTGTTCTGATTGGGCGAGTATCGGTGCTCAAAAATAGATCGCCCTTCTTCAGATGCAACGCAAAACTTACAGTCACGCTTGCAACGAAAGGAAAGCTATAAAAAAAACTGAAGGCACTGGAAGTTAATTTAAAAAGTTCTGAATCGTTGATGAGGCAGTGGCGTAGCAGACCACCTCAGATGAGGTAATCTGAGTCCAATGAAAGAACCGGGAAAAGAACGTAGGCCTACATGTAAATTCCAAGTCAATTTTTAGTCCTTTAGGCGCATTGCTCAAAATATAGAGGATAGCCGTTAACAGGAGTTGGCGATTGTTCATTCTGTTGATCAGACCAGAAGGCTGATGATGAAAAAGTCTCCTTGCTTTTCGGCGTGATAATTGTAATTATAAGTAAAAGAAAATTTACATTTTCTGTAAATTTTCTTTTACTTATAATTACAATTATCACGCCGAAAAGCAAGGAGACTTTTTCATCATCAGCCTTCTGGTCTGATCAACAGAATGAACAATGCTCAAAATATATTTTTTATTATTATAATTTAAAGAGCAAAATCAATTTTCATAACAACTCCATTTCCACTTATAGTCATTACCAAAAACAATACAGGTAAATCATAACACTATAACCTGATGTATTTACTTACGATATAACAACTTTACTTGACGATCTTTCATTGAAGCAAACTTGTCGATAATTGTGTCAACGAACGAACACTCTCCTGATAAGTGTTTGAGAAGAGAAGTTTCGATGCTTAAAAATACCAGTTGTTTCATGCGTTCTTGAGTCATGGTGGAACGCAGGTAGGTCTTGATTCGCCGAAGCACACTGAAGGTTCTTTCACATGTCACCGATGTTAGAGCAATTGTTTGTGAAGCCATTAATGCTTTAGAGACAAGAGGTAGAGCGTCACACAAATCCAAGGAATGCATTTGTTTGAATCAGTGAATAGAATGTGTAATTCGTTGCGCAACTTCTCTTCTTCTTCTTGAACTAAATCTGGGTGATGTTTCTTCAGTTCATTCACAAGTCGTACAACTTCAAATGCATCAACTTTCAGTACATCAAATCTCGATGGCTGAAATAGTTTTATCCACTGAAGACTTTCGATGTTTTCAAATCGTTGGTCTAACTGAAAAATTAGTGTATCGATGATTTCGTACATTAATCGCTTAAGTTTATCCTTCTCAAATTGGGATGACGAAGATGATGGCTTAGGCCTACTTGGAGTGTAACCGCTGTCAAGGAGATGTTGCTCGTTGATTTGTGGGACTCTCTTTTCATGATTAAAAAAGTAAGGCTCATATTGCTTCGCTTCCTCGACGAACGTTTGAAAGGAAACTTCAGAGCGTAGTTCACACAAGTTTGCACGATAGTCTGCTACCTTCGAAGATATTTCAGCTGGATCATTGAAGTTTCTTTGTCATCATGTCGGATAATGCGAAAACTTTACGAAAAAAGAATAAGAGAAACACATTCTCACAATTTCCCAATTGATATCGCAATCCGTTCGCTTCAGCAAGCAGAGGACTCCGAAGAAATATTTTCTAAAACATTGAAAATTTCACAATACTTAGAAGAAATAGCACAGACAGATTTTCCTCTCGTCAACCAACGCGTAGTTGACGCAAGAGGCAATGGACTGGATAACATAGAAGCACGTTTTGGTGAAACGCGAAAAAATGTTGTCCCAACGCAAGACTTTCACATATTTCACAGTGCTCTCTGAATGACCTCCAAAAAGAAAGGCCTTGGCAAACAAGGAAAGTTTTGAACCTATTAACATTTTCATTTATCGATCCTACTTGCCAATAAGTTTAAGAGAGGTGATCGCGGATTTTATATGTCTTTTTCATGATTAGAAAATTTCGCCAAGTCGAGTATCCTCTCGTCGATGAAAACACTGTCGTTTTTGGTTTAAAGAAGGCACGGGAAAGCAGAAAAGTGACTTTCTAATGGAAGCAACAGTCAGCCATTCGAATTACATTAAAATAAAAGTCGAATAGTCAAAACACACATATAGTTTCATTTCACAGTAATCGATGACCTTGGATCGAAATTTCTTTTGATTCATTCGTATAGAGGTGATAAAGCAGACAGGATCTCGATTTGCCTATGGGAAGCTTGTTAAGAAATTTATAAACGCCTTCAGCTTGAAGCTCCACCAGTGAGTGATGTGCATGTTCCACGCGATTGCGAAGAAAAAATGACAGTGCCGCAGCTGTTGTTCATGAAAAAAATTATATCTAGGGTGACAATCTGACCACATATGAAACCATTTGGCTGGAACCGCTACATTTGGCTGATTACAGACAAATAATATTAATTAGTCCCCGCCGTCTGACGGCCTAGCAACCATTGAAGAGCCATTTCAATACAAGTACATTCGTCTGAGTTTGGCTGTATTGTAAAAGTAATACATGAGTTGACAAGGCGATAGAAAAGAAATTGTAGAGAAAACCATTGTATCCAATTATCAAAGGCAGCTAACGGAACGTATCATGCTTTAAGTTGTACTGAAATTGAAATATCTGAGGCACTACTGCAGTTTAGTGCACCCTCTATGAAAGAGACGGAAACGCGCCTACTGCAGTTTAGTGCACCCTAAAACAACGGCGCATTCTCCCGCAAACGATGACTACGCACATTACACCGAAGCGCGCGCTCGGTGTAATGTGCGAAGACGAAGACACACGAAGACACCAAGACACTCATTTATAACTATAGGGAAGAACGAACGGCATTCATTCTGTTGATTAAATCATGTTGTTTTCTCACATGTATTTTAGGGTGCACTAAACTGCAGTAGGGGTAAAAGAGGGTGCATTAAACTGCAGTAGTGCCATATCTGATGTCAGTTATTCTATATGAAGAAAAATAGCACATATATTAGGTGTCTTTTGTAGGGATGGGGTTTCTGTGTGGATACCCACAGGTTTTTCTTCGGGTATGTGGTGTGGCCTGAAATTTCAATCCCCACGGCAACCCTGTATATTCAGTTTCAAAATTGTATTTAGGCCGTAACCTACCTTACATTTATAGTCTACATAAAAGATTTTTGTTATGTAGATTTGGTTGTACTTGTAACATTCGTATAAGCATGCAGTGTAGGCCTAATGAAAACTGCAATTCGGAACATAGTCAATTATCTGTGATAGCTGGCCGATCTTGATGAAGTCCAATCCGACAATCCAATTGTCGTGAAAACTCAGTTATTTCTGTATAAATGTATTTTCAATTGATGTAACTATTTTCCCCTTTAGTGAATTTACGGAATATACACGCAGGTATGACAAAGTGCCATTGATTGTATAAATTACCGCGTAAGTAAAATGTTCAACTCAAGGCTTCCCCAATAGGCCTCATTTGTACAACTCTACATCTAACAGTGTGAGATATGCTGTCGATGTGAGCTATACAGTGATTCACGAGTAGAAAATTTGCATCATTTCATGATTGAATGTTCAAGATATCAGAAATTACGACAGGAGCTAGCACCGATATTATGCCATTGCGAAAGTGCAACTGAGTTTTACAAGTTGATGAACATGCATGCTCCAAATCATCTTAAAAGTATTGCTAGATTCCTTCAAAAAGCTGAAGAGTCTTCTCAAAGAGCTAAAGAGAATGCAAACTAAATGACATTTAGATAAAAAATTTTCTCCTCTCCTTCCTGAACACGATTTTTTGTTGTTGAAATTGACCGCACGCCAGAACTATTTGATATCTGAGTTTTTATAGGAATGTTTGAAACAGGAGTGTTTTTTGTTCACATGCATACTCTCCATATTATTCCATGTTTTCCAATGTATTTGTATATAGACATTTATTGACTTATTGACTTGACCAAATGACACTTGGTGATACACTTGCTGTAGACTTCTCAAACACAACATGATGCATCAAACCTCGAAGGAAATCAACAAGACTGACTATATTTATCCCCTATATAGAGCAAAAACAATTTCCGAATTGACAGTTATTGGCCCAGCTGTCTGCTGAACAATATCAACTCTTAATTGACTATCGATTTTGTAACAAATTTACGAAAGGTGAAGCACATAGAGTGCCTTCCAAATGAAGAGAGTTTACATGACATGAAAAAGGGGACCTAACTCACATTTCAAAGTTCCGATTGAATAACATCTTGATGGGAGCATCCGTAATTCTACAAAAACATCTGCATATAACCGCTAGGCCTATGTCATAGAGCAAGTATATTTGGTAGAGTAGCAACTCAGTATTAAATCCCCAATGTGCATGCATTTCCAATTTTATTAAATGAACTCGAGTTGAGACCCAGTACCGGTGACAAAAGTGAGATATGCAATTTTTTCCAGTTTTGAAGAAATTGCCACGTAGTTGACTGATTATGATAGCAATACAAAAGGAATATTATAGCAGTATTCTACAAATCCTCCGTGTCTTGACAGCCATGGAGAATTAGTGTTTGTCAAATTAGCAATTCGATGAGTTAAATGCTCAGGCATATATATAAGAGCATTTTCTCAAGCTTGATCATGTCACAAACTACGGTATCTGCCACTGAAATAGCGGAATATCATAATTAGCCTAATAATATTTAAATGGGCCCACAATATCATTCACAGTCAAGAAATGAAACACTGATTTAGTGAATCATGAAATCATGCCGATGAAAATTATATCAAAAACTTGAAATTCCAGCCAAGTAGCGCAATGAGATCTCAACTTTCCCTTGAAAGACGAGTCTCCTCAGCTTCCTTTCTCGACGCAGTCACAGCGTCAGTGTCTGGTAAAAACGTGCACAATGCACTTGTGTCTTATGAACATGTCTTATGATATTTCTTTTTGCAGAAATATATTAAGTATACTCGATTTTGTGACATCGAATGTATTACAAAATCATTTAACGTATACAACGCAATATACTGCATCCTGCACATATTATGATCCGCAGTTAATACACAACTATATGTAGCCTACATGCACTTCTGGAGGTTTGCGACAAGTTTTGGTGACTGGTTAATATAATGATGGGAGTATAAAGTGAGCCGAAGTCGAAGCTTTGATGATGATGATATATTTGTTATCAAGAGTACATACAACATTCACATACTAAATGGATAATTAACAAATATCAAGCCCAAGCGGGCTGCAAGTAAAAGGAACCAACAAAACTAGAAAAATAAGATAATTACCAGATGTCACATCGAATAAAGTAAGCAGAAATTGATCTTTTAAGCTGTGTAACAGTTGAAACATTCCTTTCATGATTATAAAGGGAATGCCAATGATGTGTCACATCTACCGTGAAAAAATGATGACGATATGAATCCTTTGATAGGGGGGACAATTATCTTTTGATGAGTATTCGTTATATTTGTGCGACCAGAGTAGGAAAATAATTCTGTTGAGATACCATCATGCAGTTGATTCACTATCTTGAATAAAATAATAAGCTTGTAACGTAGTCGGCGAGCTTCAAGACTTCACAAATTTAAATTGTGCAATTTCATACCATTCAAATTAGAGAATAATCTACAAAAACGCTTCTGAACTTTTTCAACATGATAAATAACGTAGCGACGACATGGACACCATATGATACTACCAAACTTAAGTATAGCTCTCACATGAACTTTGTACAACATGATAAGGAGTAAAGGTTCACGACAGCAAAAAGATTTCTTAATCATACCTAACATACGATTTGCCTTTGAAACAAGTGAAAAAATTTAATCTTCAAAATCCAAAAGTTTTACAAACCTTTATACCAAGAGCTTTAGTTGTATTCACTTGAGGAATAATAGTCTAATTAATGAAATACTCGTTTTTGGGGTTAGTACGACCAAAATATATTATATTGCGTGTACTCAAATTCACAGGAGTACCATTTCTCACAGATCAATCATGGATATCATTTATGTCTAACTAGAGACCTGCATTTGCGAGGAGAGTTGTAGAAAATTGATTTTTTCTCGCGAACGAAAGGTTTGCATCATCAGCATACCTAAATATCAAACTGTTGGATACACATGAGTCTAAATCATCAATGAAAAATAAAAATAATATGGGACCAAGACATCATTCCTTTGACATCATCAAAGAAAGTCTTACTGGTGAATGACAATATTAGATACAAAGAAATATTTGTGTAATGTCCTTTTAAAGCTTCTACTATTTTCTACATTATTAAACATTTGACTTCAAGAATGCTTCACTAGTTGCCATTTTAATACATCACGGATGCGCATTGTTGTGCTTGACCTCAGTCTACCTTGGTCACAAACCATAGATAACTTAATCACGTTTTCTTAAGATTGCGATTTTAACATAGTGACAATCATTCATACAAATTAATGCTCTGTGACTAAATGAACTTTGTGTGACTGTATAACTAAGAACTGCAATCAAAGGCACCTAACCCAAAAATATATGCATGAATATTTATCTAGCCGACAAGCTATTTGTTAAAAGATGATTGCATGGTAGAGAGTATTTTTTGATTTTGTCAAGGGCTAAAAAAGTGTGGTAAATTTGTCACGGTTTAATGGCTCTGTTAAGAATTCTATTTAAACTAGCGTTCACACAGAAAGTGTCCACTGGTACATTTTCTTAAATCAGCTGGATATGTCAGAAATCAGTGCATTCACTGTAATAAGTAAATCGCAACCGGTCATGCACCCACATCATGAAACAGAGCCGACAGCTTAGAGAGAGACCTAGCCAGAGGCTTGGCAATTGAGTATAGTGTACGTTGTTACCCGATTTGCACGACCTGAGGGATTGAATACTCAAGTCATATCCCTCATGGATTAATTTTGTCGATCGACTGCGAGCGCAAATTCACGCGAGCGCTCCAGCGGCATGTTACGGCAAATGAAGTACTGCGATGCTGAAAACTGTCAAGAAGCTGCAATTTATTAGAATTTTGCAATTTAAGTTAGATTTATCAGTTTTGCTGTTAGATTTGTTGCAATTTAAATTAGAAAGAAAAAGTGTTTGAATGTAAGGACTCAGCTTGTGGCAACCACGTTCACACTATCAGAGAAAGATGTTCTTAATAATAAAACAAAACAAACTTTTTGTTTAAAATATTAGAAATTTTATTGAATAAAATTTTGTAATTTCTTCGATGCATTATGAAAATGCACATAAAAGTATAAGATAAAATTTGGTTTACACATGATTTAAATTGAAACAAAGAATGTGTATATAATAAGAATACAATCATGTTAAAAGAAAAATATTGACAAATAGTGAAAATTAAAGACAAATTAAGGTGATAAACTTGTCACTGCTTGGTAGTACTAATTATATGCCAGACCTTGGTAGTCTGCGGATTCAATACTCTAGGTCCTGCCGATTCACAATTACTATACAGTGACCTCCAGGCATATATCCCATTTTCTCAAATTTAGCTCGTGAGTTGAGTGATTTTTTTATATTTCAAGGTCGGTTCTATACGAAGGCGGGTTCCATTTGAAGAAGGTTGGCATGAATGATTTTTTTAGCTCGTGATCCACCTTCCGGCATCTTCATAATTAGATATAGAGATTATGTGAATTGTTTATGAGTAGGAACACGAAGGGGAAGAAATCGAACAGAAAAATGAGAAGCGGTGCCGTGGAACTCGAGACACATGATTCACATGAAATAAAATCAGTAGCCTGTGGTCAGTGACCATGCAAAAAAAGATTTTGCTTGTCATTTTATATCGATTTCTGGGAGTATTAGTTGAGCTATTATCGATTCTATTATTTCTGGTCATTTTGATAAAAATTGCGCTCCTTTTTAAGGCTACAACGAAAATAGAGTTCTTGATTAAGCAGCTTTAATTCATGATGCTTGAAAGAAAGATCGGGTCAATTAAAGATCATGATCTTCATATACATGAAAGCTATGTAGATTATTTAGAACTCAAGAACGTATGGCCAGGTCAACTGCTGAACAATAAGAAATATTGCTAGATAATGCTAGATGATACAAAAACGACTTGTAAAGACTTACATGTACATGCACATGTAGTCACCCTCCAATGGTAGTGGTTTTACACTTATAAGACTCGTACAAACACATTAGTGTCAAATTTAGGTGCGGGTTCTATTCGAGAAAATGTGATATTCAAATCGAGTCGCTATACAGACAGCACAATGCGTGTAGGCCTACCTATAGTTCACGGCAACGCATTGCAATTCGCGCAAATTTTGGGCAATTTCAAAGAATTTCAGTTGAAAGATTCAAAAAGCCCACTTACTATAATCCCTCACAAACGTTAGCTTGGGCACGATGAGAGCGCCTATCTCTTCACTAATACTTCACTTGGCATTAGCTCCGATGTGAATTGGACTCCCACCTGAATTTCGATGCCTATGACATTTGTTCAGATGCGAAGTGGGCGGCCAGCATCTCCTCTATATGGTGTCAGTTTCTGTCAAATAGGTGCCTAACAAATCCCTTAATATCCTTCACATAAGGTTGGCTTGGACGAAGATTGAAGGAGACTTTATCCTTCATTTTTTTTGAGGAATGCTTGTGCATTAATCTCCTACAACTGAGCTGGGCCCATGGATAGCGAAGCATAAACCATAGAGTAGGGATATATAGGTAGAGTGTCAACTCAAAAGAGTATCTGCATACAATGAAAATTTTTGTATGAAAAGATTCAGTTTTTTGCGGAGATTACGTTCCCGTGGTCCAAAAACTTATTTGAGTAGTTTCAAAATTGTCAAAATTTTGCAAAGTTTTATACTACTGACATGGAAGCTTCCCTAGAAGTAGTATGAAGCAAGTTGGATATCAAAAGGAATGAACATTTGTTAAAAACAGCTTAGCTAAGCTGAAATCAAGCTGATTATCAAGAGAATTTGATGAACTGCATTAAAATGAAAGTCATCATGAAAAAAACGAGAGCTTATTGTGCTTTCTTGGCTGAAATTTTAAGTTATTAATTCAATTTTCACAGGCATGATTTTATGATTCACTAAATTCTTGTTTCATTTCTTGAATGTGAATCGTGATGTGGACCCGTTTACATTGAAATTAACTGAAATCATTGTATTTGATTATGTGATTTTGCTCTACCAGTGGCCGGTTGCATGTGATATGATCACGCTAAAGAAAAACACCTGAGGTTGAGTATGAAAGTACGAATATAATAGCAACTTGTCGAATTTCCAATTTGACAAACATTACCTCTCCAAGGCTGTCATAGTACGGAGGAGTTCATCTAATAAAATCGAAAGTGTATATACATTGGGGATTTAGTAAATGCGGAGTTACCACTCTACCTAATATACTAACTCTATGGCATAGGATTGAATGAACTTCTGGGATGATCAAAAACATTTCTTCTTAAACATTTCTGAATGGGCCGGGGTTGGGGGGCAGGCCCCCTGCTGCCTGGCATCGGCACAGCCTATGTTATCCATAGGTTCACCGATCCCTCCCCCTTTGTAAATCCTGCCCACGTACCTGTGCAATGCAGTACTATCCCATCGGTGTTATGATAACGCTTCATGTTCATCGATAGAACTGTCCAAAAACAAGGTATTGAAACGAAATCTCACAGCGTATTTCACGAGACATTTATCGCGGGTCCCCATGCTGATCAAGTACGTCAAATATCGATTGTTCTCATTTCATGAGTCACTTAGCATACTGTGCTTATATTTTCATGAGTCATTTAACCTCTCTTGGCCTTAGCCAGGTCATATGGATCCTGTACAATTACAACAAGACAATGACTTTCAAAATTTGCCAATATCACGCGTCATTTAGCATGCCTTGAATTCAGAGGATAATCAGCATTTGAAGTAAAAATTAAAAATGTTGTCAGTCATTTATCCTTAATTGTCAAGCGTTGAAGTAGCAATTTCCAATGTAAATTTTTTCAGTGCATGATAAGCTCGTTTCACGTGCTAATTTATGTGTATCTATGACAACAAATAACCAAATTGCGAACTCTTATTAGGGGTCACCCGCACAACTTTCTCCTCTACAAATCTGCCTCTACACACCTTCCACGCATGGTTTAGGCTATTTCAGGCAACGATGGCGTGACATCAACAAAAATGCAATAAGGGTCATCTGAGGGGAACTGACGCACGTAAGTAAAAATCAACGTCCTGAAAGCATTGAGTTCAGCTACTCCTCTACTGATCTCCTTTTAATCGATGGTTAATGACACAGACAATTTGGAAAGCACCTCTAGCATTGTGCACTTTTTATAATGCAGTTAATAATGCACTTCTTTGTTATGCACTTCTAGCAGTCATAGACTATCAGTTTGATAATATTATTATTATTCTATACCGATACATGCATTAGGTTTTCCATGTAAATCGCCGTCATATAGAATATTGCCGGAGGAAATGTTATCTAATAAAAAATAAACGCGAATTTGATTTCAATACCTTTTTTGTGATTTAAAATTGCTGATCTCCTCAATGTTTTGAATTTTATTTCATCGAAGTACTTGAAATTTGAGCTTGATTCAAAAAAATTGATGGATTTATTCATGTCCGTATCAAAAGGAAGTTATTATGAAAAATTGTTTACTCATTACGTAGTAGTGAGTAGGCCTATACCGGTACTTACGCACTCTAAGATTGTTCGAAACAGTGAATTTATGAGGAATTTGAAGCAAAACTTCAATCCTTTCATGTGTTGATGGGGGAAGTCAACAGCACATAAAGCGAGATGTTCCCAAGACTTTCTGAACTATACACACAATGTCTCAATGACTGAGGTGTTGAAGAAATATGCACGATATAGGTCTCCGTTTCTGAAAGCCAGATGTACATGTGTTAGCAAAAGACTGCGCTGCTCGGCGTAACAAGATAAATAAATTGGTAGAACTGTATATAAACGTTGTCCTTGCTGTCGATCGCCAACGGTCGTAGCCTCACCCGCCTCCACCATTTTCAATACAACAACGCTTCCCAAGGTCTGGAACAAAGAAAAGATACATCATTACCAGCATGCGCACCTCAAATCAACCCCGAACTTACCATCATCCCTTCCCCTCCCCCGCCACACACTCTGTAATGTGTTCCACCCCCTCTTCCCCACACCTCCTACCCATTCCCGACCCTTCGGACCCGATCCTCTTCCGGTAGCAACTCAGCGGCAAGGAGTGCACCGTCCTCAACCGGGGCATGGTCATCCCGTTCTCCTTGGACCACTGGGCCTCCACATCACGATTGATGCCGCTTTCAGATACGGACCGGCATCGATCGTGCACCCATTCGCTAACCCGCTCCCGCAGCTTCCAACACTGTTTGACCATCGCCACCGAGCAAGGCGCCTCCCATTGGTGCAACCTCACGCCCCCTTAGCCGCTTCGTCCGTCCACTCGTTCCTCACCAGCCCACAGTGCCCCGGGACCATACAAACAACAGGCGTTTCCCACGCAACACCAACTTGCTTCCCATCTCGCTGGCTCTAGCGAGCCCCTCGTCCAGCCAACCACTTCCATCTCCGTGGAGAGCCATAAGCGCTATCAGAGGCCACACACGCACAAATCCACTCCTCTCAGTGCTCCCACAGCCACTCCAATCCCAGGACAAGCGCCCGCACCTCAGCCTGAAAGGAGGACGCCACCACCCCAGCAGCACACGACACGACGTCCACCTTCTCAGGCAAAGCTGGCTCCCCACGGTTAATCACCGCTGCCGCCTTTTTCCTAACCCCTTCGCCAGTGACCCATCCGTGTAAACCGTAAGGTCCACACAGTCCATCCCTCTCAGTCTCTCCAATGCCTTCTCCCACGACCTTCGACCCGCATCCCCTCTCTCCACTGACTCACCACTCGACTCCCTCCCATCCACTTGTTGGAGCATCCCTCAATAAAGCAGGGACTCGTACCACTTCCTCTGGGACCACTCGCTCCCAAAGCTCCCTCGCCTGTGACCTCAAGTCGCGGTGCCTCTTCAGGCGTGAAGGCACCACCTTCAGCCCCTATCCTCCTCGGGTCCATCCTTCGTGCCGTCAGACACCTTCCTCATTCCCCCATCCCCACAGCCCGTCGCAGCCACCACCCTCAAACGGTAGAGACCCGCTTACCTGCAACACCACCTCCCTCAGCGCACTCTTGAATGTGCCCCCGATGGTCCGTGCACAATGAAGCTTTACCCTCTCCAACCTCTCCCAGTTCCCCGCCGAGACCCACGGACCCCAAGCCGCTTAAGCGCAGAGGAGGACCGAACTGACCAGGGCCAGGAAGGTCACCCTCAACAACTCCACACTCCAACCGCAGTCCTTCCTCCATCACTAGGCCTCTCCACCAGGCCGGTGATATAAACCAAGAAGAGGAGAGGCGGAACCTTGAGTCAGCCCTTGGCACAACAATCTGCTTTTCCCTCTGACCCACCCGCTCTGACCCACGCGAGCCTATTCTTCAATCCACTCCTGCATTCACCGAGCCATCCGTGCACTGACCCCGCACTCGCACCCGCCAGCTTCCACAGAGGCCCGTCCCGCCACACCCGGTCGTACACTCTTTGGAAGTCGAAGAGGACCAGGCCCGTCTTCAACCTCTGCTGGTACCCATCCTACATCGATTGTGACAACCTTACCACTTGATCGCCGATCCCCTTGATCTACCTAAACCCCGCCTGAAACCGGCTGAACCACTTAAGTGGCAAATAACAAGCTCGGGACTCAGTTCAGTTTAGGTTTACGTAAGAATTTCAATCATGATTAATTATAATATGAAAAACTACGGCTTCAATTTACGGCTGTCGTTTCATTTAATCTCATAATGTATGCATGATACAACGGGTATAACAAGATAAAATCCATTACTGATATCAGGGCCAGTTTAAAGATTGGAAACGATGGCATGAAAAAGGCATATACATGTACGAATGTACATAACGAATGTGATCAATAAAATAATTCGTACAAATAAATGAGACGTCTTAGCAAGAGTTACTTGCTACTAATAAGTATCCGGATAAGTGGGATTTTTCGAAGATTTTGTCAAGTTTGCAAATACTTTGTTCGCATGACAACTCTCAATGAAGAAATCCATTTTCACGATTAGTACACTATAATGGCACTTTAATCAGTTATAACTATAATTCTCATTTATTTCTGATGCAGTGCCAGGTGCGATTCGATTTTCTCGCGATTTCAAATCCTGCGACTCAATGCACGATTAATCGAAAATCGTGCGATTCTGACTATTTTGTAATTTTCTCAGATTCAGTGATTAGAAGCTTACAATTAGTCAAACTGACATATTGGCTTTAATTAAGTCCGCGGGAAAGATAATCTTAGATTCTGGAGGGCCTAATGTGCTCACAGACGCGGACGTTTCAACGCTGCTTCTGTTGCCTACATCAAGTGCACTGATCAAACAAGCTATGCAATGCATGGACGCTTACAAGACGCTTATTTCTGGATGATGGTACATTCTGCAGCATCACAACCTGGAGAAAGCTACCAGAACCAATGACATTGATATATGGATCTTCACCGTCCGTAACCTCCATTGCAGGTCTTTTCTTCGGTACTAATCATCTGAACTATTCTCGTTGGTTGACAAAGTTCCAGCTTGACCTACTAAATCTTGAAGAAACGCATCCTAGCCGTAGAAAAATACTCGAAGATGGAGCCATCACTGTACGTAAACTGAGCATCATTTCAGCCATATACCTGCTGACCTGACACAGGGACAGACAGTAAATGCTGACGTTGCATCTCGGCTCACAGGATCAGCATCTGTGACAAACAGAATTACGCAGCTCGCCTGAGGTGGAAGATCACGAAATCGACTCGGGCAACATTCATAAGTCTAGTTTCAAGAGATGGAGTTGCTGCAGAATTCGGAGCTGCAAGGATCCACCGGGAAATTGCTGACTTGAAGAAGGTCATGAAACGGCTAAAGGATTCCTGTGCTCCCGGACTAGTTAGATTTAGCCTTGTAGAAGTTCATGTAGCCTATGTTGTGTAAATACTATTTATTAAGATTTACGGTAGTAATGGCATATATAAACGTAGCTATTTTTGTGAATTTTAGTTGCCCCGGGTGCTTCTTTCAAGGATCATAGAACATAGCTGATGATTGTTTAAAAAACATATTTCCATTGTACAAATTGAAGGTGATGAACAGGAGGCAGTTTAATGGCATGTTCAGAGCAAACAATGATGCATATAATTTGTATGTCACCCAAACATAAGTGGTTTCAAAAACCACACAAGATCCACTAGCGACACTCGTACGTAATGCCTTTTGCGCACAAAATATTTTCATGCAGGAGTAGTAATATTGCACAAATAAAATCCACCAAGAGTATTTGAAGAAACAGTTGGTTTGTCAGAATCATGTGGTTGGATTCATCTATGCGCAGCCTAAATGTATTTATAGGCCCATTGCAGCGTGACTTATTTACGCAGTGAAACATGCTCAACAAGGCATCGAATACCATTTGACTTGATATAAACTCACGCAGGTGATAGCGTTTTTTTGAGAAGATTACAAATTGCGCATGGATTGGGGATTCGAATATGAACTTTTGTGCCATCATATTGCACATCCAGCTATCAGTTGATGATTTTGCAAATTCTAAGGATGATCCCTTAACCTTTCAAGCATTTATTAAAGGTCAAAGTCGGAGTGGGCCATTCTCACATCACTGATTTGATAGACACTTTTGATACGAGAAAGTGGAGAATGGCAAGTGAAGATTGTGGAGAACAGCACATATGCGAGACAAACGGCAGGATGGAACTAGTCGGGCAATGCTTGATTCTTACCTGTGTGAATCTCTGTGGAAACAGAAACTTTGCGATAGAAAACACGTTTTTGCTTCATACTTCGCATTTTTGGCCAACTTCGCAGTTTCTGAAAAACATTCTTTTTGGAGAAAGAGCATTTTACTTACAACACAAAAAGGATAACGTATAGGAGTCATGAGAAGATTTAAAAACAGCAATCGATGAGACAATCACGGTGAATGAACAATGCACACACACGAGTGATGATAATGCATCGACCTGTCAGATCAAGCAGCTGACATGACTACACTTCAAGCTATCTTATCTAATTCAAAAAGTACTCGTCCGATTTGCATAAAGCTTTGTTTGTGTGTAGAAAATACCCTCAACTATGTATATTTAAAGTTTTGTGACGATCGATTCATTTTTATGGATTTTAGGCAAATTTGAAAACGAGGGGGGATAACCCATAATCACCCGAGAAATTGTGGCGGGCCGCCTAGCATCTCTCGGCGGGCCACGCGTTGCCCAACACTCGTGAATAGACAGACTGAAAGAAAACTGCTCAACGGTGTAATTTGCTGCATGGATTGGCTCCGGAAGTTCTAATATGGATTATTAATCTGACTTTCGATGCAACCCGGCTGACGATGTTTCCCTATTGAACTAGGCCTACTAGTCGACCTTCATTTAATATTCTTTCAGATTACAAAATTTGAAGTACACAGTGTCGGTCATGCAGGTCCCTGCATCAGAAAGCGATGCTAAAGTTAGCTTCATTTCGTCATTCATTCATTCACAAACCGGTTTGATGGGATAACCTCATTTCCCCTTTCCGTCAGATAGCTTATGTAATCGATTTCATCTTTCACGAATGATGTCACTGAAAATCCTGCGAATATCGGGTATAAAGTAAATTTCAAGTCAACCTTTTTCGATACTTCTCAGTCTAATTTGCGCGTGCGTGAAGTGTGCGCTATAATATTTCCCATTTGGAGCTGCTCTTCTGATCTGCGCTTTTTGAATACTGCTATCTCACAATGACTCACTGTATCATCGTTGCCATTGAGCGTAATCAATGTATACATCACCCAATGGCGCTAGGCTTTTGTTATTCAACTCTGAATCAGGTCAAACCGCAGTTCATTCATTCTATGGTGAACACAATAGTTGAACTAACTCACGTGTGACAGTTGGGATATTTAAGGTGAAGACACGATCGGCATTTCCAAATTCTTCCAACATGTATCGCGCTGTACGTCACCTTGGCTGTCGCCTAAATCAACGTGTGAAGTTATCGCCTCTTCAGCGGACACTGAGTGGTGATCAAGCGACTAATCTTCCAGCTTCTGCAGATGTTGTCATCGTCGGAGGAGGTGCAGCAGGATGCTCACTCCTTTATCACCTCACTCGAATGGGCGTCAATAATGTAGTTCTACTTGAGAAGGATGAAATCACTGCTGGGTCGACGTGGCATGCGGCAGGCATCGTCTGGAATAGCAAACATAATGAAATTGAAACCGAAATCTGTCGACGAACATGGAATCTGATGGGTCAATTAGAAGAGGAAGAAGATGTATCGATAGATCGTCAGTGTAATGGATCACTCTTCCTCGCGGATAATAAAGAACGTTTCCAAGAATTTCAACGTTTAAGTATGGTTGCTCGGTATTCTGGTCTCGAAAATCGCTACATTACTCCACGTGAGATCAAAGAGTTGCATCCCTATGTCAATTTAGACTATGTCTACGGTGGTTTCCATGTACCTGCCGATGGTGGAGTGGATCAGAGCGCATATTGCCATGCACTTCTGAAAGGAGCTACAAAGCGGGGTGGAATTGTTGCCACTGGGGTAAAAGTGAATGATGTTGAAACTATGGAAAATGTTATAGGTCAGAAGCAGGTCTCGGGTGTAGTGACCTCCCATGGGAGAATTGCAACGAACATCGTAGTGAATTGCTGTGGTGTTTGGGCACCAATGCTAGGTGCCATGGCAGGTGTTAATGTTCCATTGACAGCACTGAAACATGCGTATGCGATATCCGACGCCATTGAAGGCTTTCGTACATTGCCATATATTCGACACAGTGGACTCCGGCTTTACATCCGAACACAAGGTAACACAGCTTTATTTGGTGGTTATGAATGGAACCCCAACTTTGGAGAGGTGCATCCAAACTTTGCGTTTTCCTTGTACGACATTGAATGGGAAAGCTTTTCGTCTTTGCTTGAGAATACAATGAAGATATTACCAGTCCTCGAAAACACAGGTTTGAAAAGCACCGTGTGTGGCCCTGAATCTTTTACCCCTGATCACAAACCTCTAGTTGGAGAATCTCCGGAAGTTCGCGGTTTCTTTTTAGACTGTGGCTACAATAGTCAAGGAATTATGTACAGCGGAGGAATGGGCTCTGAGGTAGCTAAATGGCTTGTAAACGGGAGACCAGAGTTAGATATGTATCATTTCAATATTAGACGATATTCGAATGAAGTGACTGGCAACAATGAGTGGATAAAGGCAAGAAGTCATGAAGCATATGCAAAGAATTACTCAATAACATTTCCCCATGACGAAAATATAGCAGGTCGAAATATGATCAAGGACGCATTATACGATGAGCTACTCAGTCGAGGTGAGATCAGTTTGAAAATTCAATTATTTCATTGTCTGAGAACTATAGTTTATTTGAATTTAAAACTAGAATTTTATAGGGTTATTTTTTAATCTGTAGAAGTGCCAGAGTGGTTCTACAGAGTTAATGTATTGTTCTACATCGACTCAGTGCCATTTTCTGATATGCTTTTCAAGACAGTTGAATGATATATAGCATCTTTCACAGGATCTATTCTATTTCTGATGTATATTTCTATTATGGCATTTCCATCTAATTGTTTTATTTGCTATTAATTTCATCTTCCCGAGGCTCCTTCATTTCATCATTTTTTCGCAATATGTCATAGATACTGGCAACTGACAATTAGGCCCTACTAAAAGATTATGATGTTGAAAAATAGGCAGTGATATTTAAGGTTCGTCTTCTATAAGTGATCGATTTTGAGAGAGATATATATCTAGCTATACTCAGTTGACTATGGGTGGCAGAAGAGGCTTGCTACGTTTCTGTAGGCTGTATGACACTTTATGTTACGAAGGATTTATGATCTCAAATTCTCTGAAGCTCGGTGTGCGACTTTTAAAAAAGTCTGGCGTTCTGGGAATTGTTTATTGGCGTGTAGTAGCCTTTTTCTATAGTGACAATATTTAGAAGAAAAATAAATACCAAATGTTTCTCAAATATTCCTATGCAATTTTGCATTCGTTTATTGAGATGACTTAAATGGCAAGTGGGCAGTTAGGTATTTCAGCAATTTAGACTTACTCATTAGTTTGTTGTCTTATATCGATTAAGTGATATGAAGAATCACTGCATTTATTATCTGAATATATTATTCATTTATCAATAATTGGTTAATTCTGTCATCACAAACATTTCAGACAAATTTGATAGCAAAGCCATAATTGCTTTTAAGTGACGATGTTTCATGTGAAAGCAGACATTATGTGCCAATTATAGGAGACATGAATTATTCGTAGCCTTAATTAATAAACTAATATGGAAAGCGCAAATGTTTTAAGCATGAAATTGAGAAATTTTTTTAAAATTTTTTGTGACACTCAACACATGTCTTTTCTTTTTTGTTTTGGACATTATGCAATGCCACTGCCGAAACTATTCTTTTACTGCAAACAAAGTCAACGTCTTTTTCCTACGATGACATATAAATTAGTTA